>VWZF01001984.1:0-29021 GCA_013396755.1 Sclerurus mexicanus
TCCCGTCCCGTCCCGTCCCCGCCCCGCTCCCCGCGGCTGGCGGGGCGCTTCCCCTGCCGCCCCTCGGCAGCCCCTCCCTGCGGGCTGTAATTAATTCCCCGTGCCGCCCGCGAGCTTGGTGGTTGTTTTGTTTTGTTTTGGTTTTGGCCCCAAGGTATGAGCGCGGTGATTTAAACTCCCGGTTCCGACCCGCCGGTGCGTGGGGAAGGGCCGACTGTCGCTCAGCCCCCGGCGATACTCGGAGGAAAAACGTGCTCGCAGGGGATAACTCACTCGTCTGCCTCCCGTAAGGCGGTATCAGAGCGACTTTTTATCTTGGCTGTATGCCAAAGACAGTGTTGTGGTGCCTGCTTATTCCTCTTCCTTGTGCTCTGGAGTTGCTGGCTTCTCTCTGCTCATTTTCTGTAAAATGATGACATGGAAATGTACCGCTTTGACAATGGAATTCATCTAAAATGCCCTAAAAATGCCTTTAGCCATGCCACCATTCAAAAGGTTCATCCATGACAGAGACCAACATCACAGTAGGCTTTCCTTCACCGCAGAAATGTGTAAGGTAATATGGCATTGAGTGATGCCATTTTTGTTTTCCCAAGGCTAATATCTCACTTGTTAATGAGTCAACACCAGAAATACAGTAGATTGGAATAAGCAAAATGCAAGGCTATACGGATTTCAGTGGAATTTACGAAGAAAATCTGGTGTCAAGCAAAAACTCCATGTTTTCTGAAAGTGAAGTCACGGTAATTACAATGCTTTGATATAATGTTTCACCTACATAATTGGTTTCCTTGCAGGTTTAGTCTGTTTCTGTTGCTCCTCAAGTCTTTTTTGTTTTCCTCTGTTTTAATCTCCCAGACTTCTACAACAGCTGCAGTGGAAAGACCACAGTCACAGAGTTTTTGGGGAAAAGGAGTTTGTTTGTCCTGTGTTGTTTTTGTTTGTTTGTTTTTTTAAATTCTGAGTAGGCTTCAGGAGATTTGTTAGTAATTGGGTTGAAAGCATGTTTGTAACTGTGGGATAGTTGTGTGCTGTCTTGTCAAAAACCTTAAACCTTTATGTGAGTCTAATTAAAGCAGCCTTTGATAGTGGCAATAATAAAAGGATTACTCTAATTTACACTGTAATGAAAGGATTGTGCCATTAAATGTTACAGGAAATAGCGAAACGGCTTTTCCAGAGTAGATAGAAATTGCATGCTGTGCTTTTATGATCTCAGTGAAGTCCAAGTGATCAACTTTCCAGCCATCAGCCAGAACATCAGAAATGAGGTAGTTCCTCCCTCTTCTGTGAGAGACATGTGTAGTCCAGTTATCCTGTTTGGTGTTTCCAGCGTGTGTTTCTTCTCTAAACTTTGCACAACTGCTCCCAAAGCCTGTCATACTAATGGAGATCAAGCCTGACAAGTTTTGTGGTGTCTGAACACCAAGCTTTGACTGGAAACAAAGTTTTTTTTGGGTTTGGGTGCGTTTTTCTTATTGTAGTTTCTTTGGCAGTACACTGTTTCTTGGCATCTTGTCCTTTAAGCCAGGATAGTTCCAGAGACAAGAAATGACAACTTTTTTGCACTACGATTCTCGATACCAATTGGATTGCCCTTCTCAAGTAAACAGGTTGCCAGCCTGTGAAGAATGGTGCAGTGCGATAGACATGTCAGCAGGACATATGGCTTTACAGTGCAGGTTAATCACCAGAGAGCCTCATGTCACTTCTCCATTTTTGTGCTGCAGGTTCTAGTTTCATTTTCATTGTGTACTGAATTTCATATTTATTTTCATGGGACCCTAGATGATGCCTGAGTTTTATGTTTTTGAGAGGACAATCCAAAAAAGAAAAGTAAGCAACTTACCCCATGTTATTTCTAAAGGTGAATTAGAGCATTGAAGTTTTTGAAATTCTTTTTCTGAACTTTCAGTGTTGCAGTGAATGAGCATATCAAGTGGCCAAAATATGACTAATTGTAATACTTCATTTAAATATTGAGAAACAAGAGTAAGATGAGAACCAAGAGCAGAATATAAAATGATGTTGCTACAGCTGGGGCTCATGCTGATTCTGTGTGTTGTAAAGAAAACACCATCATAACAATAATAAAAAAAGATAAGCAACTGAACTGTGATTCCAGGTTCACTTTTCAGTTCTACATAACTCTTTGTAACTTTACAATGAAAGACTCAGAAATTGGAGCCAATTACCATAATATGTGGTGGTTTGGTGGGAGCATGTTCTACATCAGACAGTTAAAAGGTTTTATTGCTATTAGGAGCTTGTTAATGCCCTTGATAATGTCTCTAGTTGCTTTGTAATGTCTCTTGTTGAAGTATAGAATTCTTTTATCTTCTTATTACATTATGCAGAAACTTGAATTGAAACGATATTTGCAGGAACATTTAAAGTAGTGCATCAATCAGTTTCAAAGAAGAGAAAATGTTCTCAGAATAGGTTATAAAAGGATAACTGTCAGTTTTATTTTGGATGAACAAAGAAACCAACGTAAAAAGCACTTTATTGTAAAAGCACACTGTGCAATTCAATAAATATTCCATATAAATATAAAGGAAAAGAAAGTTCATAATTATCTGATGACTTGAATATAATTTAAGTAATACTTCCAGAATGCAGCAAGCAGTGAAGCACCTCCTTCTTTCCTATGTATTCCTACCCTCAGATCAAGTCCTTGGTGGGAGATAGTTTAAATCAATTTGTTAATGATTTGAATGAATAAAATATGGTTATAATTTAACATTATCTTTCAGGGGTGTAAACCTCCTCACAAAGCACGTCACTGCATTAGAAAAATAGCAGTAGCATCTACACTCACTCTCCTTGTTTTTTGGTTGTTTGGTTGTTTTTTTTTCCTCAAACATGATTTCTTGTTATTTGTTTCCCTCTGGCATTTTTTACCTGCTTTAGCACAAGGTTACTCGAGTATTTCTACATTTGTATTACTAACTTTCTGTATGATTCAGTGATAAAACCCTTGCACGTGGTTTTATTATCCAGGAAAACGGTTGCAAATAGTATGCTCCCTGAACCAGTAGTAGCTTGCTAGACCACACAAAATATGGCATATTGCAAATCTCATCTTGTAGCCTGTAAACCAGAAGCAGCTTTCTCCCCTTCCCCCTTCTTTATTTTCTAAAAAAAGAAGAAGAAAAAAAGAAAATATCAAAGGCTGCACATAGAGAGTTGTAAATGCTCTGCTCACGCAGCAAATGCTTCCCAAAGAAATTTGAGTGTCTTACCCTTTGGATCCGTTGTCTTTTCAGAATTCAGTGTTCACCCCTCGACTTCAACAGGGTAGAATATTTGTAGCTTAATAATTGTATGTTTATTTCTGAAGAGATTATTAAGGCAAAGAAGTATTTGATTGTGAAAGCACTGATTTATTTATTTTTTAGTTTTAGTTTATTTTCTTAACTAAATTCTGTGCACAAGGTATTTCTAACCTTTTTTTTAGTCATTCTGAACGGCTATATCGTATGTATCTGCATTATTAAACTGCCTATTTTTGCACTTCTAAAACTTTGAAGAGAGAAGTATTTTTATTTAATAATCATACCACAAACCCCTCATCTTTTTCATGTGCTCTTCTCAATTCCCAGCTTCAGCCTAAGTATATTTTTAAACTTGCAGGTGGTTTTTTAAATTATAGGCTATTAGAAAAAAACCCATGGGTTTTGGGGACTTACAATAGTGATTTCACTGAAGTCTGCTATAATTGATCAGTCAGTTCACAATATTCACAGTGTATTTACGGTGAAATTTTATTTCCATGACATACTTCTCTACATAGGCCTTCTCTCCTTTAACTGCTTCCCCGTGTTTCCATGCTGTGCAGCAGCTCTGAAGACCGGGTGCCTGGTGGCCTTTGCCTTCTCAGTACCCTCTTCCTCCTGCCCCTGTGCTCCCCTTATCTCTGCGACCGATACCTGCCTTTTGTGGCACAGGTGTCGTTACAGTGCCCCCCAAAAGAGTTTATGTAATAACACTAATAGCAACTTCTGCAGAGGTGCCTCCGTAAGTTACTGAACCTTTGAGAAAGCAACAGTTTACAGTGAGCAGGCTGGTGGGTTGCACACATCTGTGGGCTCTGCTTAGGAAAAAAAAAAATAAAAAAAATAAGGTGGTTCCCATGGCAACTCCCCCATGCTGTGGATGTGACATCCTGTACCAGCGAGGCTGGGGCTTGGTGGGAGGTGAGCCCTCCTTGGCCCTGTGTCATGGGGTCTGTGCCTGCTGCTGCTGCATGGACAGGCTGATTTGCCTCTCCACCCCTGCCTCACTCCCGTGCTGCTCTTCCCAATGAACATATTCCTTCCCTAAAATGTGGAAAAATCAGCCCTGTGTTAGAAAATCCGAACGCCCAAGGTAGACAAACATCATGCTTTAAAGAAATACTGTACAGAAATCACAACTAACCCCATGATAATCTTGGGATCTTACCAGAAGGCACTGTTCTTCCAGATCATCAGCTCTTTCCTCATTTGGGAAAGCATATTTACTTGCCTTAACTTTATTTGTCTTTTAACCTTAGTTATTAATAAAGCAGCCTTTGCTGGCCTGAGGTAAGTTCAGGGAAACAGCGCTGCTTGTTCCAGGACCTCACATCAGAAACCTGACTAGAGTAATACATTGAAAATATTCAGCTTGCACTTTATCTAGCATCTGTTCAAAAATGTAGGTTACTATGACAAGTGTGATGATGATGGCTCTCGTTCTGCAGGGAGTACCTAGTAAATAGACCCAATGCCGTTTCAGAGCAGATTTTGGTTCAGGGTGTTGCCAAGCTGTACCTTCCACCTAAAGGTGCAAAAGAGGTGGAATAGAGAGCATCCTCGGGGAGATGGTGGTCAAGGATTTCTAATCCAGTATCGTTTAAATATGAGACCGATGTCATATAAGAAATTACAAAAACATGTAAAATGGTTGCTGGTTGAGCTGGAATGCCTCTTGTAACATGTAAGACTTTAAATAACTATGGCAAGAAGATAGGAGGAGGAATCTGGCTTTCCTAGATAGAAGCATTTTCAGAGGAGGAGTAGAATATGTTATGAATAGAGGTGACAAAAGCAACAACAAGACAGACTTTTGCACGAAGCACAGAAAGTTGATGTATAGGAGGAAATATAGTGGCTTGGGTGACAATAGTGTGAACCATGAAAAGCCTTAAAATTGAGGGGGGTTTCTTGTTTACTATGATATGACAAATAAAAGAAAAAAGTGTCAAGCAGTAGCATCCACAACACCCAGCGAAGAACAAGAAACATGAGAGGCTCTCCCTGAGTTTACCAATTTCTAAATCAAAGTGGAGGGGAGGCTTTAGAAAGGAATAAAACCCTAGGCTTAGTAGCCTTGCTTGGTGTTTTTGCTGGCTGCTAATAATGCTTCTACAGCTATGACCTGACTTACAGTACAAAACCTCTGGCCCGGGTGGTGAGCATCACATCACTGTGACAGAACAGGGCTCAGTTCAGATTGCAGCAGAGGAGAAGTGATGTCTTGGCAGAAGAATTGAGTGGGAAGTGACAGCTCTTGCTGTAAAAAAAGTGGAGAGTGTCTAAGAGTTAAAATAGATTCTTCTCTGAAATGCCCATGTAGCTTCAATAGCTCCACAGGAGTTTTAAGATTACAAATGACAGCAAAATTTGTGCCATTCTGCATAATTGTATTCTCTACAAAGAAAGTTTCCTACATCTCCTAGCAGAGACGGTATTTTCATTAGAAGGAAAATAATTTCAAAATGACATCTCTTTGTGCCAAGGATTAAAAAGGTCTAACAAGGAGTTCTAAAAAAATAATGAAGCATTTACATTGAATCCTTTGGTTTTACAGGTAGAATAATGACATGAAAATAAAAGAAAATTTTAATTGGTGAAGGGAAGGGGAAACATCTTAGTTCCTTACTCGTCACTATGTTCATCCTCTCTTGCAGCTCACACCATTTTCAGTGACAATATACAGAACTATATTTGTCTTTACTGAGGTTCAGCTCTGTTAAAAATAATCCAGTTCTATCTCTCTGTTAATGTAAGATTTCAGCCTTCCTTAACATGAGTCTCTGACAGACATGGATGAACCCAGAATGTCTTGGTTTGGCAATGGTTCAATCCCTCGTAATTTTGTTAATTTAAATTTAGTCACAGGCAACACACTTAGGAAATGCCATCTCTTTGCCCCATCGCAGCCTAGAAACTCTCTGTGATCGCTCTGTTGTCATAGCTGGAGAGCACGAACCCTCTGTGCTCAGCTTGCAGTTCCGACTGCCATGTATGGACATTTCTAATTACTTTGGAGGCGCTCCATTTTGTACTGCATGCATAATTAGTTAGTTATTTACATTTTATTTTAGCATTTTTTCTAGCCAGTACACTAATGAAATCCCGGTGTGACATCAGAACCTCCCTGTTGAAGTGGGTCTTCCCTTCAGGGATCAGCCACCCTTTTAAATTAATGAGCCGCTTTACAGAAACAGCTTCATAATTTTATGTGCAGTGTTTGCAAGGAAATTTACAAATGGCCTGACTCCTTTCAGATCCAAAATATGTTGAAATTAAAAGAAAATCCCCCACTAGTATTGCATGCTTTGGGTCATCTCTTCTGTGGATTTTTTATTTTGCATATTTACCATAACTCAGGGAAAAGGGTCCTTCATCTTTCACAGAGAGAAGCAGAAGTATGATGGGGAAGGAAAGGATGGATGTAAGAAAGCTGACTAGCACTGGAGCCCCCCAAAGTATAAGAGGCTGTAGGTAAGACTTAGTAACATCATATAAACAAACAAACTTGTTTTTAATTTAAAGACTTCATATGAGAAATAAAAGTAGTCTCCACAAAAGCAAGCTTCTTTATGAGGCATTGTTTTTGTAAAAATTTGAAAATTTTGAATTGTAAGGGGTTTTTATGAAGTTTAATTGAACAAAAAACAAAGAACCTCAATGAACCAAACAAAACCATAGCCCCCCCCCAAAAAAACCAAAACCAAACTAACCAACCAACCAAAAAAAAAAAACAAACCAGCAAACCAAAAAAGAAAGAGAAAAGATGTTGCTTAGCAACAGCCTCATTCAAATTGTCAGAAATTGGTGTACTTGCTGGAATTTGGGAGATACTCAGGGAGCTTGCCAGGTATAGGGGCTGAGAAGAGAAAGGAGCTGATGTCCACAATGGAGAAAGGGACCTCTACTGGCATCAGATTAAGGATGTGCACTTGGTGTAATATGGTTTGAAACATACCTCTTGTTGCCTGGGTTAAGCACATTTGGACTTGTGTGCCCTTGTTTCAGTGATGCAGGACTTGTCCTGTGGCAGGTAGATATGGACAGTTTCTTTGTGATGTTTGTACTTCATTTTTAGGCATGTTCTTTTTCTCTCTTCTCAGCCTGGTTTACTCAGCAAGCAAGCTTGTATTGAAGGCAGCACTTTCCCTTTGGTAGAGCAGGAGGACATGGCAGCTGATGTGTTTGCAGCATCAACCTCTACCTTACTTTTGCTTGCCTGAATTCCCCTTCAAAAGTCCACTTCAGCAGGGAAAAAGAGCAAAACTGCCAAGTGTGCATACCTGTTTGTCTGGGTGGAGGGTTGTGTGGAGAGGAGTAGGGGAAAGTAGAGCTTAAGACTGTTTATTCCTAAGTGAAATTCTGCACATTTTCTCTTTCTCTTAGGAAAGGCAACCCTCGTGCTGGAGGCCTGGGAGAGCAACCTCATTGCTCATAGGAAGTCCACAAGACACAGTGGAAGGTTATCTCATGATGTTTTGGCCATGAGCTACAGCCTTAGGTGTTTTGTTGTCTCCACGTAATGCTGCCCCTGCTCTGTGCACTGGTAGGTTGGCCACCTTGCTTTTGGGCTGCTGTGTGATCATTGTTTTGTGATTTGGATTTATTTTTTTTTTAATCTTTCGAGTTCTCTCCCTTTTTTATTGTGGTGCATGGGGATGGAGAGAGAAGTGACTCAGTAATGCCATATACTCTTGATTTGCCATTCAGCAGCCTGGAGAGAGATCTCCAGCCTTCACATATCCTTAGGTCAGGCAGAATGAAGAGAACATGTGGCACTGGCACTCTAAATACCTGGGCATGAGGAAAAGCACCCTTGAGGGTGTGTATTGTCTTGCATCCCTGTTGTGAGCTAATTAGCCTTGTGGTTTCCCCAGTATTGATAGAGATTTCTTTAATATCACTGTAAAAAGTGTTTGTAAGACTGGTTGTCCTGTCTGAACCTCAGTGGGTGGATTTTTGTGTGCTGCAAGAGCTGGAGCACGATGCCTTTTTGTGGCAGCAAGTGTTTACACTATTTTGTACAACACAGGGAAGGATCTGCAGGAAACATCACCTCTGTTTTGAAATGGACCATTACCTTAGTCCTGCCATTTCTGTTGTTTTTTTGGGAGTGGCTGCCTTTCCCACACAGCTCCGAGTAAGGTGTGCGAAGGAAAAGTTAGTAACTTTTCCCTAGCGCGTCATGAGGGAAGAGATCTGAGAGGAACAAAGTGACCAGGGCTTACAGGCACTAAGAAGGGAGCTAGTTAAAATTCTGTGCCTCATTCCCTTTGTAGGGGGAGATTCTCATCCCTTCATGGATTGACTTAGCAACTCATTTGCAGAAAGAATTATAAAATGCAAATATTTATGAATCACTGTATACATTGTAATCTTATTTCTAAAACAAACATTGCTTTGTACTGTGGATCCTAAGTGCTGTGAGTTGAGAGATTTTCCAGCATTTATCACATTTTGAGCAATAAACTGCAGGGAATAAATGCTGCTAGTCAGACTGGGATGCAGCGACTCCTGGAGCATTTGTGCTCCTGGCAAATTGTCATCTCCCTTCAACAAGTGTTTGTAAAAATACTCAAATTAGTGTTAAAATTGGGGTGTTGTTTTGTGTTTAATTTTTATCTAGCCAGAAGTCATAGCCAAACAGGAGGTAGCATTTTTGTTAAATATGCCTTGTAAGCTTTGGCTGATGTTTTGACTCGCAGGCAGGAGTTTCCCTTCCTGCGGCTGCTGGAGTGGCTTTTCTCCTGAGGTTGTGTGTGGAGGGCAGGCTGTGGGAGACTCAAGGCATCCCTGCTATCTGCTGAGATGGCTTGAGGTAGAAATAACTGAGAGGGGAAGGGAGAATGGGAAGAAGACCAAGGGGACCGTGGAGGTCTAGGATTTTGATTCCTGTGTGGTGAGCCTCTGGGACAGAGGAGGGAGTGCTTCATGTTTTTGACAGAGGAAGGATTGCTTTGTGTTTTTAGGAAGGCATGGACTTGTAGTCAGGATGGACCAGATCCCTGCCAGGTGGGTGTTCTTGCCTGACTGAGAAGGTACCCAGCTGGGTGGTGATGATGGCAGGGCAAGTCCCTGTGCCTCTGCTGCTGCCCCTCACACCCCTCCCTGAAAAAGCATCCTGCTGTGCAGCACTGGACAGGGGACTCTCCACATTCTGGGGTGTATTGGAAAACCTTCTGAGAAAAAAATTCAGTTGCACTGATTTTAAGAAAAAGTGACTTGTGATCCAATATATTGGCAACTGGTAGGAAATAAGGCTGCTGCCATAAAGTCATGCAACGAATATCACTTTGCGGAATGAATTCGGGTGCCTTGTCTTGATTATGCTTCTCTCTATAAGAGAAAATATCGAGGCTATATAAAAGGATAGGCTGGCTGCAAGAGCTGCTTTGTGTCTGCAGCGGTTGGTAACGTGGTTGTATGCCAGTACTAATGGTTTGCATGAAGCCTGAGGATTTCAGGAGCTGGGTTAGTTACAAAGATTAAGACTGGACCTGATGGATGGGTGCAATGTCCTTTATCAAAATACAACACGAAAATAAGAGCAAGTAAATCAAAGTGTATGGAGGAAGAAGATTCTTTCATTGTGTAAAGTATCTTGAGCATTAATCACTAACTTCCATCTGCTGGATAGATGCAAACATGACAAAAGAGGTTATTTCCTTCCAAATTACAGTGCACAGTGATTTTTAAGTAAGATATTCATCCCTGTGCAGAAGACTACCACGGTAAGTGCTGGCCTATGAGCTGAAAATTATGCACCTCTTAATTTGTCTCTATTTATGATTAAGCTCATCATGTAGAGTTTGAATAAATCAGGGTATAAATGCATTATTAGAACAAAGTTATATAATATGCATGTGCCTCTGATACTAATTTGTTATATATACCTGCTATATACAGCTGCATGACACAGTGTATTTATTAAAAATCTAGCAACTCTGCGTTCCTGTAATGGCAAATTTTTACTCAACTGCTTGTGAGCCTGGGGGTATGCAACAGCCATTTATCATTGCACTGTGATGGAACCCTGATAAAAATGAAAATGCTGCAAAGCAATGTGGACTTACAGTAGTATGGGAAGCTACAATTTCAGATGTTAATACATTTCAGATGTTAATACATTTCTGCATCTTATAAATTGACCTATACCTTTGCTTATTTTCAAAAAGCTCCTCTATAAAATAGCTAAGAATATGTAGTCTCTGTATGCTCAGGAAAGCAGAGATAATAGAAATAGCAAAAAAAAAAAGGCAAGTTTGATGTAATATTTTGTATTTAAGATGAAAGAAAATAATTTGAAGAAAAAAATCCCTTTATTGATAAATCTACTGAGTTTTTACCCAATTCTTTGCAATATTTTTTAAAAATGGTGTTTTCTTACTAGGAATAATCATAGGAGTGAAGAACAGGAAAGTCTGGTAATGTCTTTGGCAGAGTAGATCTTCCTCGTGTGATCCCAAAGGAACTCACTTTCTGTTCGGATCGAGCTCCTGGAGGCAGAGTAGCAGACACTGAAAATTCCTCACCTTGTTTAAAAGCTCGGGAATTCCTGTGGCTGAGGCTGGGTGGAGGACAGCTTGGTGCTTGTGGATTAAGTGTGACCCCTGTCATACGCTCCCGTGTCGCCTCTCGCTGCAGGAGGCTCTGCACACCTGCCTGCAAGGCGCCTTTCAGGTCCCTGGCCCTGTGGGGCTGCACAGCCTGGGACCCCGTGTCAGTCAGCTGCGCACCTAGAGGGGCTCCGGTGGCCTCTCCTGCTTCTCACGATGGTTTTGCTTGCTCCCGTATATTCTCCCAAGAAGTCACACTGCTTAAGGAATAAAAAAAATTTATATTTACAAGATCCAGCCAGTGTCAGAAAAGATGAGGAGGGGCAATAAATTGTTGAAAATCAGATCTTTTCAACCCGTTTTTTCCCCTCTCCCCCAGTGGCTAGCGATAAATACTTACTTATTGGTTTTGGAAAAAACAGTAAAAGGCTGCTCAAAATTAAAATCTTTACTGAAAGGTCATGAAGCGGACTGCAAAGACATTTTATTGTATTATATTTCCAATAATTTAGCTTTTGGGGAAAAGACTAAACACAATAAAATTGTCACTCTTTTGAGCAGTCTTATAGGAAATAAGTAAACAGAAGAAGGGAACTATCTTCCCACATTACAATCACCAAGGTTTTTCTTGGAGTATAGACAATGCAATAAGGAGGAGTTTGGTTGAGAGTAATTGGAGGGAATAATCCACAGGCAAAACAGAACACACATGTGCTTTCTGAAACCGGATGGCTGTTAGTGCTTGCTGACAGCGGGGTTTATTGTCAAATACTGTAGTATCCCTTCACTTTTATCATGTCTGACGACTTCTCAGGTGTAGGAAGAAGGGCCTAAAACCAGTCAGTAATGTAATACAGAAAATGGATCAATTTCTGTGACACAGTCCAAAATCTTTTTCAAGCTATCATGTGGTGTCTCTTCTCTTTCTTTTCTTCAAGCCAGACTGCTGAATGATGAGAGCTGGGTTCATGCTTCATCATTTTCTATCCCAGGAGCAGGGAAGCACAATGCATTTTATTTCATGTTATTAGCTGGGCTATCGCCGGGTTGCTTCATGATTGCAGGTCTTTTCCTCTTGCCTCATCGTTTTCTGTCGTAATGGTGAAAGCACAGTGGTGATGAAGGAAGTAACCAGCCATCAGGATGGGATGTAAAGGGAGTAAATTATGGTAGGCTAGGAGGATCTGTAAAGATCTCTTGCTCCCCTTTGCAGATATCTCTATTATTCTACTGGTTCCTGGAGGTGATATGAGAAGGGAGTGAAATTTTAAATAAAAAGGACTGTCGGCAATTGCAGCATGTTATTGCACATGCATGCGTGAGTGAGAATACTCCTCTCTCCATAGCAATATTCAGTGCCATATATCATCCTGTCTTGCAAGCTCTTACATACCTGTGCAGGAGTGCTGGAGTGGACTGAACCTGCTGCAAGGAATGAAGGCTTCCATGAACTGCTGTGGTGATACATATGCTGCCAAAGGGACAGCTTGGAGCGAACTTTGTTTGAAAATCATATTCCTAGCAAAATATCTAGAAAGAATTAAAATCAGAGGTGTAATAATGAATGAAATGGGAGAGTCGCATCCTTCGTATGGTTGAGGTGGGAGGACATTGCACAGCTCGAACCTGAAGTAGGTTAAACCTTCTATCAGCATTTGCCCTCATCACTCCACAGTTGCAATGTTTCATAATGACTGCTGAGCTTGTATTTTGCATTTGAAATCTGAAAAGCAAAAGTATAGATTATCCAAACCTTCATAATGCCGCTGATGTACAAAAATGGCCCAAATATTGGCTACATTCAGGATAGCACCTCAGCAAGTGCCTGTTTTGAACTCATCTGTGACTGCTTTCCTGATCAGAGATGCTTCCCTGAAATATGCCAAGGCAGTGTAGAACCGGTTGCAAGTACAGCTATAAAATGGTTTGTTCTTTGTACCTTTTTTAGCTTTAAATGCTTTATGCAGCTAAAACTGGTCTGAGTTTCCTGATTAAAATGGTCAATGTGTATTGACCAGGATGTGACTGCCTGAGTGTGTCACTGTTTTAAAAGTTTTTTACAAGACCTTGCAGAATCGGAATAATAGACTCAAAATTATTATGCCATGTAACTGAAATGATCTCATAGTGCCTGGCCCGTGCTGTTGTCTGTCCAGAGGTGGGCATAGTGGGTCAGGCTAGAAGAGAAATCCTAACCGATCGTGGAGAAATATAAATAGTTTAGTCCAGAGGAATGTACCCATAAACAAATATTTCCAAATGGAGTTCATAAAATGATTGGTTCTGAACTGATGAAGGGTAAAATTGAGCCTGTATGCTTAGTTTTCCTGGGAGTAGCTGTCACAGCAGTTAAGATTTGAAAACTGCACAGTTTGTAAAACCCCTCACCAGGATAAAACACCTATTGTTTGCATGGGAGTGTAATTATGCTGTATGTAGCTGGATACATTAGCCTGTAGCACCATCAGTAAGAGGCTGAGACTTTTGGGAAGTTACCACCCTTTGGGCACAAAACTCAGGGATAGAAAAGTATGTAAAGAGAAGCAGCTCAGTCTAGTCTTTTGTGACAACCTGTTGACTCAAGGCAAGAGAGTGGAAGGTCAATCCCTCTGACAGGGCTTCAAAAATAATACTTAAGGACAATAACAAAAAGTAGTCCTGCTGTGTTGTGTTTAATGTGACTACTAAAAGATAAGTTGTTTAAAGATTGAGAAGTTGTTTAAAGATTAAGCGTCCAAGAAACATCAAATCAAGAAGGAAAGATTTGGTCCAGAACAGCAAAACACAATGAGCCATGGCACAAAAGAAAGAAGAGCCAGTTTTAAATGAGCACCAAACGCAAGAACTGCCATCGCGAAAGCATATAATTGAAACTTTTTGCTGGCAGCACACCATACAGTTTTGCAGCATTGTGTGAGCTTTTGAAGAACAACGCAGTACCTTGGATCATAGGCCGAACTACTTTTTTATTGTATCCTCTGGTGCTAGCTTCCTTTGCACTTGAGTTTGAAACTCCTTGCAAGTAGCTTCTCAAGTTAATCTTTTGTCCTTTGAATTGTTGACATGGACATCCCAGCCAACAAAAATATTATTTAATTATTCCCCAGTTTTTCCATTAATTCCCTAAAGGACACCAGGAGAAACTTTCATATTATCTTTTTGTTTCTCTGTATTCAGTAGGCTTTAGTAAAGAACTGGCTTTGGCAACCAACCGCCACACTAATCACTCTGTGGGTGGATGGGCAGCCTTTAGCTAGTTTTTTAAATTTTGGATTTTGTACCTTTGCTGCACTGGCTAGAACAGCTTCTGGGGGAGGTTATGGATTTTCTCCTCATTAAGCCAGTCCATAGCCTGCATATCTCTGCGTATCCTAATTATCATTAATATCTAAGCAGCACCCCTGTTCTAGAATGATGTACTGTGTTTAATTTCCCTGCCTTTTTTTTTTTATTTTATTTTCTAAAATAGCGATGACTCTATTTGCGCATAATGTGGAAATTTGGACTCAATTATTTAAGAGTTTGGGATTGGGCTGAAGAAGAAAGTAGGACACTGGTGTTTTAGGACTGTTGAAAAGCTAAGTCATGATTTGACCTTTATAGTGGAAGTGTCTTCTTCTCTGTAAGCAGACCATGACTGACAGAGGATGGAGTGGTATCCGTCAGATTTGGAAAAACAGATTTGTGCTTAGATTGTCAGAAGGGAAAAGAAGAAACATGTGTGAAAAAATTGTGATCGAGCATGCCCTGAAAAATGAATCACTTATACTTAAGAACTATAAGCCCTATTTAAGTATGGCTGTCTTCTGAAAAACAGATGTTATCCTCTAACATCTTTCTAACAGTTGATTAGAAAATAATAACTATTCAATGTTAATGTATATTATGCTCAGCTACTCAAATTTTATTTTTTTTTTCCCCTGAATGATGCAAAATCTACCAGTCGTTCTTCAGTGAGCTATTTTGTCAGAGACTTGGAGGAGGGTTGCTCCCCATACTGGTGCACCACTAACACGATTTTCTTGCAACTAGTGCTTCTACGAAGTCCCAGAGATCTGAGTCTTAATTTGTAAATGCTATTTCAGTCACATTTGTGCTTCTCCTACCATCATTCAGGAGCTGTTTTGTTCTAGTTGTTAAGCACTTCATGCATGTGGTTATAGATTGAGGGATTTTGATGTTTGAGTTCCCCACATATTCGTCTTTTTTATGTTCAAAGACAAATGCGTCCTTGTATTAAAAAAGGAAGAAGAAAGGAGAGAGGCTGGGCCGGTGAGGAGCTGAGAAAATAGGAAATAGAAGGATGTTACAGCACTACATCTTTTCTTGCTTCCAAATGGAAATGCAATTCCTAATGCAGCGAGCGTGGGGGTTTCCCGGTTTGGGGGAGCGGCGCCCTTGCTGTGGGCCTTGGCCGTGTCCCAGGACATGGCGTGATGGGTGGCAGGGCTGTGGCTCTGCCACATCAGCCCTGGCGAGGAGCCAGAGGACGGCCCCACTCGCCTCTGCTCCACAGGTTTTTACCTCAGCACCTACGTTTTTCCCTGGTTTTTCTCCTTAAACGTGCTCAGCCAGGCAATAAAACTAGGATAGTAAGTGAAGCATTTGTGATGGATATTGAATCCATGAAATGTTGCCTTGTGGGGTGGGAGCCTTTGTGTCTACAAGAACAGCACTTTGAAGAAGCAAAGTAAACTCATACTCCTAAATCTCTTTACATATTGAAGTCATGCCGTATGTACAACTCAAAAGAAGTTTTTAATGTCCTTAGAAGAGGCAGACTAAGAAAGAATACTAACAGAGGTATAAACTACCCCCACAGTTTTAAATCTTGGTATTTTGTTGGGTCAGTGCTATCCACATCCTGGAATATCTGGCAGATCTAATCTTTTCATTTAGCTGACCGATAGAAATATGTGTCACTATAAGCTATTTAGAATGAAAAAGGAAAAAAATCCACCACCCTGTTGCATTAAAATCATTCTTCAAAGTACAATTTTAAGAATTATGTATAGCCTCAAGCAAGTTTCATTGCTTGATCAGACTCAGCAAAGAATGGCTTGGGCGGTTTTCCTGGCCCAGAAATGGAAAAATGATTCTGCGAGTGTTCAGGGTGTCTGTCTCCAGCAAAAACAGGATTTAATTCTGAAGGCATGGAGTTTTTTTACCTCCATAAATACTTACGCTTGTTCTGACGGTATGAATTAAGAAACCAGTTATTATCTCTTTCTTACCCCAAAAGGATGAGCTGGATGTTTGAAGAAGCAGAGACTTTAGGTGTGAGAGTACACTCAGTTACACTAGGCATACTGAGGATTGATTTTATGAAAGTTAATTCTTCTTCCTTTCAAGGACTGAAGGTTGTATACAAGGGCATGAGAATATATTGACTGGCTGGGAATGAATGTAGGGTTTAAGGAGTCTGAGCTGCTTTGTGACACATGTCATTTCTGGAAAAATGAGCCATCCAGAGAAACAGTTTGTCTGCCCTGATGTGCCAAGGAACTTTATGTATTGGCAACAGTGATGGAGTGAGAGTGCAGCAAAAGCTAAGCATTGTGAAAGACTTGAATTTTCATGAGGTACATAAGCAAAATGTGGTCAGTGCTGTCTGAAACACAGATCGTGGAAACTGTGCTAATTTAGGGAATCTAAGCAGCATACTTGGGTAGGTACTGTACTGCAGGGGTACCAATAAATGACCAAAAAGGAAGCCTAGGAAGATACAGAGGTTTGTTGACTGGTTTTCTGGTGGTTTTTTTGTTTGTTTGTTTTGTTTTTCTTTGTTTTGGTTTTTCTCTTTTTTTTTTTTTGGAACTAATAATTTCCTATCAAAAAATGTTTTCCTCTAGAAAAAAAATAAAATTTTAGCTGCCTGAGGTCCTATTTCTTAGAAGGGGTCTTCTGAAAGTAACTTTTTAAATCTTTTTGGTTTTTTAATCCACAAGTTTGAGAACTATTTCTGTGGTGGCTAACGGTGGCTTGGGCTGCCTCCTTCTTTTGGTTGCCCATCTGCCGTGTCTCCTCAGTGCTGTTAACATATAATGAGAGAGTGATTTCCACTAGTCTCTACTTGCTCTGGAAACAGTTGTCTTCGATATGCTTAGACTGTGTTTGATCTTATATCCTGGAACAGGTCTTTCTTTCCTGTTCGGGAGTCAAACACCATATACTTAAGCTCAGTCTCAGACTGGAAGATGGTCAATGGTTCTGTTTGGACGGCTTTAAAAATACCTGCTTGCAAAGGAAATTCTACTGAAATTTCTTCTTTTGACCTACAGATGTAAGTCTGCTATTCTTGCCTTCATTCTGGGAGCATGGAGGAATGCAGGTGGGTGCAGCAGTAATGGAAAACTATGCATTCATTGAAGCAAAGAGTAGAGCCCAGAGAAAGAGAATACTGCAGGGGTTAAAATAAAGGTCAGCAAAAAATTAAATATCAAAAACCCCCCCACACAAAATACCCCCTTAGCCCCAAATCCCTAGCATCAGAAAACCTCATAGTTATGACTTTAGTTTTCAGCACAGTTTCACAGACCGTTTCTTATGTGATGCTTCATTGTAAGCTATCCAGTTTTCCTTAATTCTCACGGACACTGACTGAATGCAGCAGTTATCATGGTCCCATCCTTTGTGCCTCTGCTAGTGCAGTATTTTGTACCTGATTCAAACAACAGGGAATCTGATACCTACTTTTTTTCCTTCCCTGTTGAACAAAGGCTTCTGTCTTTAAATCATGCTTTAACACAAAATCGTTAATATTATAAGAAAAAGAAAGAAAAATGATGGGCACTCATCCCCTCTGTACTGGTACTGTAGTACTGCTGGGATGTGGGAAGTTTGGGAGCCACAACAGATGAAAACCTAATATTAGAGGTTAAATCTCTAAATGTTTCTCCTTCAATCCATACTACAATATAAAACACTTACCTCTAACTCACAAGGCAAAACATGCATGCAAAGTTGGAATCTCAAAGTTAATGCTTTTGGCATTATTTTCCTAATACAGGAGCCAATAGTCCTTTTATTAAATATGCACAGTGGCTATGCTTCTTTATTTTTTGAAGAACAGCACATTACTTGACTGAATACAGAGGTAATCAAAATTCAGTCAAGTGGGATGACTCTGTGAGTTCTGACATCAAAGGGCAATGCTTTTGATTGATATCAGTCAGATGGCAATATTGTTTGAAGAAATGTAGTCAGAAGACTGGCAATTTAAAGGCTGTAAAAAGTTAGGGGAGATGCGAGTGCAGTGTTCCATACTGATTTCCAGTGTACAAGGCTGTGTATTAGAGAATTGGCAGTAGCATGGCAATCTTGTCTCTCAAACACAGGCATCGTTGGAAAGGACAGAGAGGAAGAAAATCAAGCTCCTACTTTTCAGGCAAGACAGTCAGTGAGGCATTAAAGATACAGTAGTAAATAATTGTTTTGTCATTACGTTTCTTGCTGCATGAGACCAGGGTTTGCATTTTGCTTGAAATATATACAGCTTATAATATTACTGGACATTAATAAGCAATGAACACCTTTTTCTTCTTTGTCATATATTTGTAGAATAGTATTGATTCCATTGCCTGCATACAGAGAACAACAACTCTGTTATGTTTTTCTGACAAATATCAACATTAGCTGTACTGATACAGTTGGTTGTACTCTGATCCCTGTCTTGTTTTTTTGTCTTTGTTTCTTAATGTAACTAATGGAACAATGTCCTTTTACAGTAAATGGTTCCTTTGCTGAATATGTCACACAGTCATTACTCCCTGCAGGGTTAAAAACAATGCAGAAAGCTACCTACAGGATTAGAACATTGCCAGCAAAGCAAAGTGAAAAGGAATTATTACAATTACTAGAAAACATTTTCTACTGCTGGCAAAAGGTAACAAAATTGCATCAAAATTATTACAAAAATAACTTATTTGCACAGTAAAGCATCATAATAAAGTCTTGTCAAAATAGTCACAGAATATCGGAAGAATTCAATGTTGAGATAAAAGGGCTAAAGGCTATCAAATGAAAGCTCAGTACCATTTGATGTATAAATGCCAAGCTAGTCATAAACCCTAACTTGAATTATACTGGTCTGGGAGGAAGAAGCAACAATGTTACTGAAGAATTCGCATATCAAGATTGTTCTTAGAATAAAGTACTTATTACTGCTAGTAGAGATATGCCTAGAAATCCTGGCTTTCAACGTGGATCTCACTATGCCAGATATCGCTCAAATATGAGGTAAAGCAGTGACCTAATTCCAAAACCAAATTTAGAATATCGAAGATGGATGTAGTTGAGCTAGCATAGGTTCAGTATGGTCTCAGCGTAGGTGGTTTCTTTCTTTTTTATCTTTGAAGGAAGTAAATCAAAACAGTTTTAAGGAAACTACAGATATTTATGGGCTGCTACCACTTGAGCATGAGAAACAGCTAGAAGGAAGCAGTATATCTTTGTAAATGTAACAAGTAAAAATACCCTAGTTCCATATTTTTACTTACCAGTTTTCAATTATCAATAGTTGTGGGATTTTTTTTCTTGGTTTTTTTTTGGGGAGTTTTTTGGGAAGGTTTTTTGGTATCATGAAAGGCAAGGTTTGGCTCAGTGTTAAAGGGATGCTAATTTACAAAACCACCAAATCACAGAGTGGTTGAGGTGGGATGTCTGGAGACCAGCTACAGCAGGTTGCTCCACACCGTGCCCAGTTGGGTTTTGAAGATCTCCAGGGATGGAGACTCCACGAGCTCTCTGGTTAACCTGTTCCTATCTTTGACCACTCCCAATGTAAAAATATTTATTTATTTATTATGTTTAAGTGAAATTCCTTGTGTTTCAGCTTTTTGCTGCTGATCCTTCCACTGCGCACTACTAAGAAGAATTTGTCCCTATTGTCTTTGGTCCCTCCCATCAGATATTTATAGACAGTGTCTTTGGGTTTGATTGTGTAAGAACTAAAGAGTTCTGAAAGGACAGTCATCTCTATTTTTAGACTATTTAGTTAATGCTGCCATCTGAAAAAATCAGTAGTGTTGTTCCTATTGCCATCTTTTTCCTAGATGGGGAAAGCTAGAGACCTAAGAATGGTTTCCATTTCTCTTCCTATGTGCAGAGCAGAGGAAGTTAATATGAATATCAGCATTTGACACTGAGGACAGTGGTACTTTGAGAACTCAGGCCTAGCATGGTTTGAGCCTGGACAGGAGAGGAGGATCTGGATGCAGCCTGGTTGCTGCAGTGTTTTTGAAGGTGGCTGGAAGGGGCTTGGCAGGTGACTGGTGCTGGTTTTCTTTTGGATGGTGCTGCCATTTGGGTTGAAATTTGGCAGCATGGAGGGAGCAGAATCCTTGGCAGAGCAGGAGTCAGCCAGGCTCGTGGTCTCAGGCTGAGAGGCTGGCATGGATGTTTGCAGCATCCCACTGTTGCTGGCTCTCTCCAAGCACAAAATGGATGGGCATAGCTCTCCATAGCTCCTTACTTCCCAGGCCAGTTGCTAATCCGCTCCCACTGAGCAATTCAGGTCTTTATGCTCTGAGCGTGCATCACTTTGTGTAAAAGCCTCATTGCACCAAAGCTGTCAGTGGAACAAAAATAGCGATCATACACAATGAGTAACTTCTGAGGCTGGTTGGGGTCACACAGTATTTTGTTGCTGTTCAAGAAAGATAATCCTTCTTGGAGGTAACATTATCATTTCTGGCTCTTGGATATTAAGTTGTGCAATCTTATCACTGGTGTAATTTAGGTATATTTCATTTGTGAGTGAATGGCAACATTAGCTTGGATTTTCAGTCAAGCAAAATGACTGGCATTGCTGTGAAGAGATTTGTTATCATGTTAAAAACAAGAATGCATGAGGACGGTATCACTGTATACCTGATTAGTGTTCTGTCTTTCAATTCCAATTAAGTGCTAGTAAACTTGTTAACATAAAGATTTTTTGTTCTCTCTTTCTTTTTTTATCCAAACAACAACAACAAAAAACAAACCAAAAAAACCAAACAAACAAAAAGAAAAAAAAGAAAAAGAGAGAGAAGGAAAAAAGGGAGTTTGGAAACTCCTTTGGATCTCTCAGCATAGTTTTGTTGCCAACAAGCTGGGGGATGTAGGCTGACATGCATCCTGTTTCTAATAGCACACACACTGTTTCTTTATTTAGAGCCTCTTTACCAGTATCAATTAAACCCCAGTTAAATTTGACACATCTTAACCTTGCGTTGGATCCAATTCATTGCTACAGCAGAACCCATATGGCACTGAGACAGTTGCAGGCATCAATTCATTGCTTATGTAGAGTTACTGGCTAAATGCCAAGCAGTAATCACTGCTTTTTGTTAATAGACATGTTTGCTTTTGCAGTCGTTTCTATACACAGTGCTCTAGATTAATTAGAACAAAATCTGTCATCCATCTAAGAAACAACCAGAACTCTTGGGGGTTTTTGCCTCAGATTTAAAGAGAAATGTATACGCGTTACCAAAGATGATGGTGGAGGAGAGTTACTTTGTTTATTCTAGAATAACCTATTTTGTCTATTGAACACTTATGTATCTGCTATTTTACATCAATAAATAGAAGAGAATGGGAAATTGTTGGTATTCTAAACTTTACATACAACTTGAGTCAGCAATTCCAGAAGGACTAGTTGTGATCTTTAAAAAAAATTGAATTTTGAGAAAGAGCAAGACAACTACTGCTAAAGAAGTCACAATTCTATCTGTTTTCTGCAATTAAATGACATTTTTTACATAAAGAAACATTCAAATTATGGAAGTGCATGTGGGGGTGGATTTGCAGAATCATGCAAATATTTCTGAGATTTGGCTGATTGGGGCTTCCTTTTGCTGCTTCCTGCTTACAGTTGGAGACAACATCAGCCCTGGTAGGCAGGCGTGTAAAAAAAAGGAGAAAAATTATATTTCTTGCATTACTGGTGTTGCATTTAGAGAAATTTCAACTTATGAATATACAGTTTTGTCCTATCACCCCAGCTTGATACCTGAATAATTCACATAGCTAGGGGAAACTAGTGGATATTGAAGTCTTCTGGTTAAATCATTAGCATTTTAAGATCACATTACATTTTAACCAGATCTGTTGTGGTGGATACATACACAGTGCCCTATGCTTAGTCTGAAATGCACTTCAGAGTATTTTACAGTGATGAAACAGGGAAACACTTTCAGGCTGCTACACTGAGTGATAGAAATACAGACTTTTTCGCTACAAATTCTTGTGTTGCCTACCATCATCAAAGTAGTTTAAGAAACCATTTTGGGACATACTGTTTAATCAGTTGTGTAGTTTTTTATTTCCATAAAGATATTTTTGTGGTGTTTTCTTTAGGTTAACTGTTTTTATTTGCATGCATTCATGATAAATTGTTTTGGTTACTCTGATTTGAAAGTCAGGCTTTCTGATCCCCAGTTCTTACATTCATAAATGTGTCACATAGAACCCAATTAAAAATCCACTGGGGCTTTCCATTGGATTCATTAGGGCTTGAATTGTGTCCATGGTCCTGATTAAAGACCTCAGACTACTGATTGTCAAACTACTGCTTGCTTGGCTGTTACTTGCTAATCCTTTGGAATGACCCCATGTTAAAAAGAAGAAACCTAATCGTGTTTAGCAACCAATGACAATCTCCAGCTTTTATTTAAAGTAGCAATACTATATATAAGCTTTCAGGCATTTCTGTTTACATAAGTGATTTGATGTGATTTATACCTTAGCAGAGGATCCCATTAACAGACACCCTTACCTCTTCCTCAATATTTGTGATTTGTGCTCCATATATGTTACATAAGAAAATGTGTGTATACACATACATATGCATATAAAATAACTAATTTCTCTTTTCATGAAGAGACAGTAAAAGTGGCTCTATTTTTTGGAAGTTATAGTCTCTTTCAAAACTTTTTCCTAATGTTGAGTTAATGTTTTAGTATTCCAGTGCTGTTGGTCCATTGTTCGGAAGTACAGCTTTATCAGCAGAATGTGTGGCAGATGGTTTACATTTGCATTAGCCTTCTGGAAAAAGAATCAGCTCCCACCAACATAAGCTTCAGCTTTTCTTTTCAAAATTTACAACAAATTCGTCAGAATGGCATTTTTAGAGGAAAAGAACCCCAATCCGACTGTCTTTGAGTTTCCTTTTTGAAGAGAAAAAATGAGTCTTGTTCTAATGCCTTCATCTGCACATATATCTTCCATCCCCTCCCCCAGTGTTTGTTAAAATGATTTAAGTATTTCATTATGCAAAATGACTTTTATAAAAAGACCTTCTTTTTTGCCCCACAGTCATTCTTAATTTCGTTTGTCACTTGTTATAGAGTGGAGTTATGTGAAGCTAGGATATATTATTTGTTCTAGTCTGTATTGGATAATTTATTACATTAAGAAACCAATAATTTTCAAATATAATCAGATTTAAGTTTTTAATAAGATTCATCCTCCCATTCACACTTGCTTAATTTAAGGATATTAAATCTGCTCAGGAATGAGCTGCCTCTCAAAGTCTCATGTGCCTATTAAAGGATTTTATTCCTGATGTGTTAATAGGATTTAATTACATTAGCCCTATAGTCCAGAGATACACCACAATTGTTAAACTTGATAAACCAGACAAATATGTACTAAAAGAGTGACGGCCAGCTCCTCAAAAAGAAAAAATTACAAGATGTTAATATTTTATTATCTCTTCAATGTAACTAAAGGTTTGTATAATGCTGGAATTTTAAATCTTGAATGTTGAACACAACATAAATAATTTTCTCAAAAAAAAAAAATCAAAGCTAATGCAGAAATTAATAAGCCTTTCTAATGAGTGTTTATATTTGTTTCCTATTTCTGGTTTCCAGAGACTAATTTAGATAAACTTTCAGTTTTTCTCCTCTTATGACATCCTCTTGTTGTCTACAGACAAAAGCTGCAGCAAGTCATTCTGGAAATTCAGCACACTAAACACTGTCTCAATTTCTTGTTTCCTGTTGCTAATTAGGTTAATGGCATGGTGACAGAAACAGGCAACAATGGCTTGGGACAGTTTGCAGAGAGAGGGAGAGAAGATAATGCGCAAACTCCCGTAGTCTGTAAATCTCATCGAGACCTCCTTTGGCAGCACTGGCATCGGTTGGGAGGGCTGGCTCTTGTCAGAATGCCCGAATACTCAGTGTACAGGAGGCAGCATTCCTGATGGCTGCGGACATGCAGAGATGGAAGGAATGATGGGGTGTGCAGGGAATCACAGAGAAGGAGAAAAAATTAGCAATATGCCATCCGGCTGGACATTCTGCTTCCAAAATTAGATTGATGTGTATTATGGCACATTTCCATTGGTAATCACAGACACTCACCATGTATCTCAAGAAGATTTAGGCCCTGAGTTTTATTCTCACTTGTGCAGAGCTAGACTTTGGGCCTCTCGAAACATGGTATAGGCTGCATTTATTTGGAGAAGCTAAACATATAAAGTAGGCTTTCATTTCTAAAAAAAAAAAAAAAGGACTTTCTGGCATTTTTCCTTGCCATGATAGCCATGGAAATGTAAACTGATATAAACTGTGTTTTGGGTTAGAAAGGAAGTAGAAGCAGGGTTCTGCTTTGCCCAGCAAGCGGTTGGTGATGAAAGTCATAAGGCTTCATGCCGGCTTTCTGCTGGTTCCCCAGCCTGTTGGAGCCTCTCAGCTGAAGCTGTGGACCGGAGATCTGGTGCTCAGTCCCAAAACTGGGAAGGAGAGAAGCAGGCTGGCTCCATGGTGGAGCTGTAGGAAGAGGCATGAGACAGCGAGCATAGGGTCTACGTGTAAGATAACTCAATCCCCACCAGTCTTGTGGCTCTACATAAATGGGCTTTCTGAAAATTCTATTACTCTGGGGACTCCAGCTTGTCATTGAAAATACCACAGCCTAGCTGTGGTGGGACAAGGAAAAGCTGAGTCTCAGCTGAGGTCAGCTCGTGTTGAGGCTCTAGGCTGGGCTGCCTTTGAACCACCAACAACCTCCTGGTGTCAATCAATGTAGGAACTGACTGTGGGGTCCCTGTCCAAACCTGCAGCAAGGAACTGAGAGAAGCCTTAACCCCAAACTGCCAGGCCTTGGCTTTCTGCAGAGAGTGCAGGCAAATAAGCATCTATACCAGATGGTGTGAATAACAGCAAATAATTGAGGTGGTCTTATGATCGCTGAGGTGACTGCTGCTTTTTCATACACTTGTAATCCGTAGCTAGCCATGTTGTTCCTCATTTATACTAGCTATGAATAGTTCTTTAAGACAGCATTGTGGCTTTCATATTTATAGTTTGATAAATTCCAGAAAAAATTATTCAGGCTTGATATCTACTGTTTGAGCAGGATTATTGATTGCTTTGTTTGTCTGCATTGACATCTATAAAAAGCTGTGTATGTTTATTAAAGACAAAAGGTATCCTGCTTAAAAATGAGTGTCTGTAAACATGCAGCTTGTCCCCATTTATACACACATTCACTTTTTCTTGGCCTGCAATACTGTGTGAGGTCTTCCCTGATTTAACTTGAGATTTATGGCTCTGTGGTATTTTTTTCCAGTTAGGTGCCTGTATTTCTTTTCACATGAATCTCCCAGGCATTTAAAGGGGTGTTAGCTGCCTTGTATTGCCAATAGAAGCAGAAGCTGAAATGGTAGCTGCCAGTAGGGATTAGCTGAGTGTGCCGTTGTTATATCGGATACCAGGAGAAGAAACACAGCTGTCTGCCAGGTCTAGCAAGGTAGTCACCCTGCTCTACCTCCCCAGTGTTTCTGTGTTTTGCTGTTCTGTTTATAAATTATAAAAATTGAAATGACAGACAAATTGTGTTTCTATGAAAAATACTGAGATTTTGAAATTCACCTTCGTTCCTCTCCCAAAGTTTCAGGACTGTCCACTGAAGCAGGATGAATGGTCAGCCAGCGAGTCGCTGCTCCCAGGGGTCATGGGGCTTGTCTGGGACATTGGGGCCATGCATGGTCAAATGCCAGAGAACTGCTCACATGGAAGAATGGTCTGAAATCACATCTTATGTTGTAAGCAATGCCAAGGAATTAAAACATAGAAGTTTAATTGCAGAGGAAAAACAGGAGTGCTGAGAGTAGGAGGATGTATTTCACAGGGACTCCCAAAGGAGAACTGATGTAGGGTTTGAAAAATAATAGCAGAACTGAAAAAAATCAATGTTCTTGGGCAGATACAATGATAAAAATTAGGAGGCACTCTCAATAGACATGAGGATTAGACTATTACATGAACAGAAATAGGTCACTGCACACACTGAAGTATGAAAGTAGGGTGACTTTCATAGCATGAAGTACAAGGTCCTCTGGTGCAGGCCTGTTAGGGAGAAGAGAGAACAAACCTTTGTGGGGACATTTGTGATAAAACATTAGAACCCAAAAGGAAAGATTCCTGTAGGTTGGGGTGGGTGGAAAAGACACCCCCAGACATCTCCGCCACTCCCTCCAGACAAACATCCTATTCTTGCAAGATGTAGCATGGCTTGGGAAAAAACAGCAACCTGACATACACTGCTGGTAGAGGCTGTTGGCAAACACTGCAGTCTTTAACTCAGTCTTTAACTCAGTTTTGAATTTACTCTGCATATCCTTTTATATTCACTGATGCTGCTCTTTAGTGCCTCATATGTGTGGGTTGGTGAGGAGGAGTATCCATTTGTACTTGAGATGCTATTGTTATTCTCATGGTCTGTATCACACACACTTTACCTCTCATATTATACTGTCAAGATCATTTTAACTGTCTCTCATCCTTTCAGTGCTTCCTTTTAATTTGCTTGCCAGGCTCCTGCATGTCTTCAGCTCTTTCTAAGTCTCCTTGTTCTGACTTCTAGTAGGACCTTACTGGAGTACAGTAGGAAATTAATGTTTCAATTGCTTTTTTCTACCTCTCTCCTTACCATTCCCTGTGCTCCTCTTATCTGGCATGTTGTTATGATCCAGTTATTAAAATTATTAGAGATGCCTCTGCCCGAATTAAGGTGCAAAAAAGACCATATGCCAAAGTCAATAGTATGGATTTTATTTAACAGTAAATGTGAGACAGAGACAGAAAGAAATAGGAAAAAAAGGAACAGGAAAGAAAGATAATGACAGAGAGGGATTAAATAGAAAATACATCACCACTCTGTGGAACCTGACAGTGTCCTGTAGGTCCTCTCCTTCTGGTCTTCTTGGTGGTGAGGGTCCCAAAAAACAGAGTCCAATGGATTAATATATGTTCAGGAGATGCCCAGACACCTCCCCTGGGGGTGGAGTTTTACAGTCACATGCAACAGACTCGGAATTGGTTGAATCACTTGGATCACTTCCAGTCCTCTGGTGGTAGGAGGCCTCAGGAATGAGTCTAGGAGTGCTTTGGGGGTCTTTGATGGTTTATGACCCCTTCTCAGCTGCCTCTCATGTGAATGTCCCATGTGTGGGTGGTCTTCCTGGAGAGGGGGGCTTTACTTCTGTTCTGTGTGGAGAGATTTTGCCATCACACATCCAAAATGCTTCTTCTCCTCTACCCACTGAGACCACCTAGGGCTGATTCTTGACACAACTGCTGAGTTTGGCTTTCTTTGTGGATACATTCTTCTTTACAGAGCCTTGTTTACCTCACCTTAGACTTAAGGTAATGGGACAGTAGAGTTATTTCAAGTTCCTGTCACAGTCCAAATTCCAGTCAAAAGGCATATTCAGGATGGGGTGGTATGCTTTGGTGGTCATGGATGGGCAGTTGCTTCTTTGCAGTTTGGAAAAAATGTCTTTCTATGCTTTAGTCATTAACAACATTTCAGTCTACCACACATGTTTTCTAGCTGATGTCCTCCTTTGTGATGTGTTTATTTGTGGTTTGTTTGTTTGTTTGTTTGTTTTTTTCCTGAGTAACTTCAGCTGCCATTTGGAGTCCTTTCCACCTTCTTCTTCTTCAAAGTGCTCTGTTTGGCATGTTTTCTGCAGGACTGGGGCAGAAGCAGGTGCAGTGGCAGCTCCTTATGTCCTGCCCTGCCAGGTGCCTGGTCAGGACCAAGCAGCAATTGCCATTTCTGCCTCCGCCTCGCACTGTGTTTGTTGCTGGTGTGTCTCAGCTTCTCTTCCAGTTGCTCCTGAATTCGCATTCTTCTCATTTTCTTGCAAACTTAAATTGGGGCTGAGGAAAAGGTCACATTAATAACAAAAGTATTAATTTCTCTGCGTCCAGAATGGTTCACTTCAGTGCTACCAGGCACTGTGTCATCTTGCTTGTGTGGTTCATGAACTACATGCTAATTTTCTTTATATTTAATTACCTTCGAATGTCTTCTGTGCTTCGGGGTACAAGCCATCTTCTGACTAATTAGGGCTTTTTCTCTGAACAGACTTTTCCCTATAAGTGTACAAAGGGTTTCTTGTGCTTTCTTTGAAGCACGTGGTAACTGGCCCCTACCAGCAATAAATGGATTGCTGGACACTCTGCTCACAAAGTTCCTCCACAAATTTACACAAAGCAAAGTTAATAAGTATAGCTGATGAGCAGGCTTGGATCAAATCTTTGGCATGCAGTTGTAATGAAGTGCGTATTGGGCGAACTACTGTGCTTAAAAGAAAATAACTAAATTTTAAGACAGTTACACATTCTTTCATGGTAAGTGTACACTCTGTGTTAACTCCTTCCAGTCCGGGCTCTATCAGACAAGTCTCTCTTGTTGTTATGTAAAAACTGTGCAGGCATCAGAATTTCATCCTCAGTACTGCCGGGTCAGTGATTAAATTAGTGCATGCTGCATGAGAAAAGTGCTACAGAAATGTTGTATATTATTATTGATTATGTATATGGCAGTCAATAGCAACATATTGTGTTTCGACTGCAAAAATGATTGTCTTAATTAGATAATGATTTTCAGTCTGATTTCTCAGCAAAATGAGACATTATGCGATTGCTCTCTCTATCTGACTGTTCTCCCTCTCCCCTGTCCCTGTCACTTGCTGTATTCAGACAATATCATTCTGGTTTGACCGAGGGTGGAGGTTTCAAAGGCATCAAGTCCTTATATGTTTAGATAGGGCACCTGGAAACCCTCCTGATACACCAGCAAGGGCAGTGCTGTGTTAAACCAGATCAGACACCGGAGCTGCCTGCAGGCACTCAAGAGATGGGAAGAGATGTGTGCAGGAGAGAAGCTTCACTGATGCTGTTAC
>VWZF01001984.1:29289-103287 GCA_013396755.1 Sclerurus mexicanus
CTCTGTGGAACCTGACAGTGTCCTGTAGGTCCTCTCCTTCTGGTCTTCTTGGTGGTGAGGGTCCCAAAAAACAGAGTCCAATGGATTAATATATGTTCAGGAGATGCCCAGACACCTCCCCTGGGGGTGGAGTTTTACAGTCACATGCAACAGACTCGGAATTGGTTGAATCACTTGGATCACTTCCAGTCCTCTGGTGGTAGGAGGCCTCAGGAATGAGTCTAGGAGTGCTTTGGGGGTCTTTGATGGTTTATGACCCCTTCTCAGCTGCCTCTCATGTGAATGTCCCATGTGTGGGTGGTCTTCCTGGAGAGGGGGGCTTTACTTCTGTTCTGTGTGGAGAGATTTTGCCATCACACATCCAAAATGCTTCTTCTCCTCTACCCACTGAGACCACCTAGGGCTGATTCTTGACACAACTGCTGAGTTTGGCTTTCTTTGTGGATACATTCTTCTTTACAGAGCCTTGTTTACCTCACCTTAGACTTAAGGTAATGGGACAGTAGAGTTATTTCAAGTTCCTGTCACAGTCCAAATTCCAGTCAAAAGGCATATTCAGGATGGGGTGGTATGCTTTGGTGGTCATGGATGGGCAGTTGCTTCTTTGCAGTTTGGAAAAAATGTCTTTCTATGCTTTAGTCATTAACAACATTTCAGTCTACCACACATGTTTTCTAGCTGATGTCCTCCTTTGTGATGTGTTTATTTGTGGTTTGTTTGTTTGTTTGTTTGTTTTTTTCCTGAGTAACTTCAGCTGCCATTTGGAGTCCTTTCCACCTTCTTCTTCTTCAAAGTGCTCTGTTTGGCATGTTTTCTGCAGGACTGGGGCAGAAGCAGGTGCAGTGGCAGCTCCTTATGTCCTGCCCTGCCAGGTGCCTGGTCAGGACCAAGCAGCAATTGCCATTTCTGCCTCCGCCTCGCACTGTGTTTGTTGCTGGTGTGTCTCAGCTTCTCTTCCAGTTGCTCCTGAATTCGCATTCTTCTCATTTTCTTGCAAACTTAAATTGGGGCTGAGGAAAAGGTCACATTAATAACAAAAGTATTAATTTCTCTGCGTCCAGAATGGTTCACTTCAGTGCTACCAGGCACTGTGTCATCTTGCTTGTGTGGTTCATGAACTACATGCTAATTTTCTTTATATTTAATTACCTTCGAATGTCTTCTGTGCTTCGGGGTACAAGCCATCTTCTGACTAATTAGGGCTTTTTCTCTGAACAGACTTTTCCCTATAAGTGTACAAAGGGTTTCTTGTGCTTTCTTTGAAGCACGTGGTAACTGGCCCCTACCAGCAATAAATGGATTGCTGGACACTCTGCTCACAAAGTTCCTCCACAAATTTACACAAAGCAAAGTTAATAAGTATAGCTGATGAGCAGGCTTGGATCAAATCTTTGGCATGCAGTTGTAATGAAGTGCGTATTGGGCGAACTACTGTGCTTAAAAGAAAATAACTAAATTTTAAGACAGTTACACATTCTTTCATGGTAAGTGTACACTCTGTGTTAACTCCTTCCAGTCCGGGCTCTATCAGACAAGTCTCTCTTGTTGTTATGTAAAAACTGTGCAGGCATCAGAATTTCATCCTCAGTACTGCCGGGTCAGTGATTAAATTAGTGCATGCTGCATGAGAAAAGTGCTACAGAAATGTTGTATATTATTATTGATTATGTATATGGCAGTCAATAGCAACATATTGTGTTTCGACTGCAAAAATGATTGTCTTAATTAGATAATGATTTTCAGTCTGATTTCTCAGCAAAATGAGACATTATGCGATTGCTCTCTCTATCTGACTGTTCTCCCTCTCCCCTGTCCCTGTCACTTGCTGTATTCAGACAATATCATTCTGGTTTGACCGAGGGTGGAGGTTTCAAAGGCATCAAGTCCTTATATGTTTAGATAGGGCACCTGGAAACCCTCCTGATACACCAGCAAGGGCAGTGCTGTGTTAAACCAGATCAGACACCGGAGCTGCCTGCAGGCACTCAAGAGATGGGAAGAGATGTGTGCAGGAGAGAAGCTTCACTGATGCTGTTACTCACTGAACAATTTAGAGGACTTTATCAAAACTTCAGCTTTTGATTTAAGAAGAGATGATGTGTCCTCTGCTCTCTGTTAATTATCTGAGATGCTGAGATCATGTGAAGAGCTCAGTCATGGTTACCACTTGCTCAAAAAAGAAACTTGGTATTATTTTTCTTTCCTCTGTAGACCAGCTTATCCATTTCAATAAATGAACCAAATACTTATGTGAGGCTGCCATAGTCACTCTTTTGAAAAAAGTAAGAGACATTTAATACACCAAACAGTTTATGATGCAAATGACAGAAAGCTGCCTCTACACGCAGGATTCCCCTTAGGGACAGGTTATGCCAGGCTTCCTCACAGAGCTATTGCTTTCTACTAGGAACTACATCTCCAAAGCCTTTGTAAAGACATTAAACCAACTCATTTTCTGAAGCTGGGTCATGTCCAAGCATATGATATTCTTCAAGCGTGAAATTCCACTTGACCCCATTAAGGTTTTCTTGGCATCAGATATGTACACCACAGAGTGGATAATGTTCATAACTCATTTCACATTACCCCTGGGTAGTGCCGGTGGAGAAATCCTGTCTAGTCTAATGCAATCAGAGCTGTGAATATGAGGAAATTGAAACATCTGGCCAGGTTTCTCTGTTGTGTCCCAGGAGGTGTGACATGAGAGATTCGGGTCAGAAAGAGGAGGGACAAAGGCATCTCTCTAAGGGTGCATGTGCTACAGAGAACAGATGTCCCAGCAATGTCACCAGCAGCACCAAGGGGTGCCTTGGCTGGACATGTCACCTCAGCTAATTTCTTATACCTACACTGAAGTTCAAAAGTTCAACTACAGTTCACGTGAACTAAGCTAACCTGGGTAGGGATCTGAATGCAAATACCATAATGCTGTAGGCAGGTGGAACATTTCTGGGCTAGCTGCATGGATATTTGAATCCACAAAACACTGTAGTGGTACAGAGGGGTAGAGCTCTCATGATGGGGTGGATGCTGCACGTTGAGGTTGGCCCAAGTGGTAGGGGCTCGCTCTCTGTCTCCTGAGATTGCTCGGGATGTGGGCAGGGCAACAGCCATGCAAAGCCTCTGCAGCCAGTGACTCTGGAGGACCCAGCTGCTCTTGCAGGTGAGCGTACGCCCCTGCAGGCGTGTCTGACCAGGCATTAATCCTCAGTGGAGACAAAAAAAGCCATTACCTTGGGCAGCTGTTTTCCTTCTGCAGCAAAAGAGCTGTGGCCTTATGCTTCCCTTGCCTGTGCCAAGGGATGTCTGAGCGTGGCAGTTGTGAGCGGGGATATCCTGGTGCCTGTTCCCAAGCCCTTTCCATCACTCCATGGTGGCACAGCAGCGAGCCAAGCCTCCAAGGCTATCCTCTCTCTCTCTGTCTCCAGTATTCTCTCTTCCTGTGACAGACACAGCCAGGCCCCAGCTCTGCAGACACTGGGCACGAAATAGCATTTTGTGAGCACAGAGTGCATTGAGGCAATGCAGACCTGTTCAAGGGGACTCCAGTTTTTCCTGTCATGGTGCCTCAGGTCAGGAGAATCCCTCCTCAACTGTATGTCCTTTAGAAGCTGCTGAGACTTCTCATTTAATTTTCTCCACATTTCACATTTTCTCTATCAGAGTAGAGATCTGATCTCTAAGATCAGGATAACAGAGTGACAAAATTTCTGGTTATTACTGTTTTGAGTGCAGAGGTATTATCTCCAGAGGATAGCTGGGGAATTTATTCTTTTGAAGTTTTCTGGTACTTTTAAGGGCTAAGGAGACAAAATAGCTTTAATAGGAGTAACCTACAAAAATATCTTAGTATTACATGGAGAAGGCAATTTGTATGTCTTTGTGAGAAAGTCTACCCCTAAAGAAATAAAATTAAATATAATTAATTCACACATAAAGATTAGAATTAAGGAGGTACAACAAAAGTCAGCTATGAAATTGAAGGCTTTGTTGACTACATCTCTGAAAGAAAGGAAAGAAGACCTATGTCTTTCCTTCTTGTCCCTCTTTGCAGGCTACTTGAATTCACACTTAACCTCTGGTCAGGACCCTGATATTCACAGAATGTATCTCCTCTTTATTTTTGGAATTAGTTTGGAGGCTACTAGGCTGATGTGCTTATGCTCCCACACTCTACTGATGCTGGGAAGAAGACACTTGAAAATTTGTTATGCTTTTATTTAGTGTCAAAACTCTAAGCTTGGTCTTGGCCCCTCAGCTTTGCAGTGCTGGGTGAGAGGGACTCCAGGCTGGTTTCGTACTAAAGGGAACAGATATTTTGCTGGAAGTCTCCAGGCCACACTGCCTATGGCTGTCAAAAATGTTTTTGCAGTGGTGTTTTTGCCTATGCTGGACAATTCTAATGCTTTTGTGGATTTTGTCCTTATGTTCATAAATATTTTCAAATCCTTTGATTAAAATTTCCCTATACAAGATGCAGAGTGTTATTCTTCCATTGTTTATTTTTAAAGACAAGTGTCTCTGCCTGCAGACACTGAAACCTAGAGCACTGACCTTTCCTTCTCCGTAAGTAGGTACCCTTGCCCGAGTTTCTGTTGTTGTGATAGAAGCAGTTTCTTCTGAAACTGCTGAAACTTACTGCATGCTTTGAAAAGCAGGGGAGGGAGAGAATGGTGATATCAGAGTTCAGCTTTTAAAACCAGTAAAATTTTTATTGGATATCTCCCAAAGTGGTGCTCTAACAGGGATCGATGACTAGGTATTTCTAGTCTTTGCATTTTCTAGCTCAATGAGTTTCAGTACAGAAGAGACCACAAATTTGGTTTCACACAAGAGTGATGATGGACAGACTAGGAAATAAATAGTTTGTAAAATTCTCTTTCACCGAAGTTTCAGGGAATAGTAGTTTTACCATTATTGCTCAACAGAAGTCACATTAGCTTAGCTGGATGTGATGGGTTAGCTGTATTGCCTTAATTAAAGCAGTTAAACTGTTTGTTCAAAAGGAACAGTGTGTCTGGGATATGTGTTTGGAAAGAATGAAAATCAGCTTTCACAAAGGATGCTTTTTTTTTTTTTTGAAGGATGTTTATAGCCCAGTCCCCAGGTATTCTTCCTTTCTGCACACATCCAATTTTTTCAGTTATCACTGGCCCTTCACACGATGATTGATAACAGCACAAAAACAAATAGTTATTTAACCATTATAAAAACAGCCTTTCAAAACAAGCTTGGAAGAACGGCTTACTTTGTGAGAGCAGGATTTGCTGGACTGTCTGAATCAAAATTAACCTGCTTCCTTCTGTGTCAGGGAGGATGTAATAGATGGCTCTTGGGGTTGGCAGGTTACTCCTGCCTGTCTGCCTGAAGTTACTTCTTCGCATGTGGGCCAAGTTGACACAACTTGAAATTTACCCTCAGGCAACACTCAGGACCATATTTGATGATTTTTGGGCTCAGTCCTACTCTCTCTGGGCATATGTTCACACAATAAAAATATGCTCCCCTTCTCTGACTTGACACTAATTGCTCAGCCAAGAAGTGAAGGATTCTGACACTGATTTAAGCATGTACTTGAAAATACCATTCTTAAGCACAAAAATCAGAGACAGGTAACATATACTTAGCTGCACTTTAAGTGCAGCAGGATACTTTAAACACATACTGAGGTGCTCTCCCGAGGAAGGACACTTTTTGGGTCCTCGCTGGACACTTTCTGGATCCTTACCTAGACCTCACTTGTCAAAAATGATGAGTCAACATATGGAAACACCCATGGCATCTACGACTTTTCCACAGGATTGAGAACAATGAGAAGTCTAGGGACATCGGTGGGGCACTTTCCGGAACAAGTAACACTCCCTTTTATCCTCTCTGCATCTCCTGGGGGATTTGTCTTGTTTCTCTTCCCCTTATACTAGCTAGCTGGAGCCCTGGGACAGCCACATAATGTCTGGAAACTTTTTTCCAGTGTTTTTCTTTAAAGCCTCCAAAATTTACAAACAGGAAACTAACTCTGCACTGACAACTAGTCAGCTCCATGCTGCATGATCACTAGGTCCACCACAAAGAGGAGTGAGTGCACATTGAAGCCACTGCCTGGGGAAATTTTTTCTTTAAATTGTTTTTTTTTAACTTTAACTTTCACAGTTTGGTTTTAGACTGTCTGTGGTTTTTGGCTGTCCTGAAATTGCTTTATATGAGGGATGTGTTTTTGTTTCTGACCATCTCCATAATCTTCAGCTCTATGGCCATCTTTAAGGGGGAGGCTCTATTTTCTTTCACGTCCCACGGAGAAATGCCAGGAGCATAGGTCCAAGAGGCAAATCCTTGGGGTCATCCCTACAAGTACCTACTTTGTGATGACTTTTCAGCTGTAGAGGAGACTGAGGGGAGACTTCATTGCAGCTTACAACTTCCTCATGAGGGGAACAGGATGGGCAGACACTGATCTGTTCTCTGTGGTGGCCACTAACAGGACCTGAGGGAATGGCCCGAAGTTGTGTCAGGGGAGTTTTAGGTTGGATATCAGGAAAAGATGCTTTACCCAGAGTCTGGTTAGGCACTAGAACAGGCTCCCCAGGGAAGCTGTCACAGCACCAAGGCTGACAGAGTTCAAGAAGTGTTTGGATGATACTCTCAGGCACATGGTGTGACTTTTGGGGCTGGTCCTGTGTGTGGTTAAGAGCTGGATCTCGATGATCCATGTAAGTCCCTTCTAACTTGGCATAGTCTGTGATTCTGTAATAATTAGTTATTTCAGATTACTAACATGAAGCCTGACTGCCTGTTTTTAATACATGAAGTGTTAGCTGTGTTGACCTCATCATAGTATTTGATCTTCTCTATCAGGACTAGCAAGTCAAACACCCTACAGAAGGCTAAGTGTGTTACCCTTCTTACGGAAATTTGTGTTTTTCTTAAGAGGTAACAACTGTTTGAAAAGTTCTATTTTTTTTTCCATAAAACCACACTGTTTGACATCAAACCACCTCTCATCACTTTTTTTGGCTATCAACCGCTTCATTATTTTCCTCTGGTTTCAAAAAGGGCTGAGAAGTCTATAATTGTGTATAATTATCTGGGTCATCTCATTTACCTCTGTTAAATATTGACACAAAATATTTAATATTAACTATTGTTAGTAATGGATGAAATGCAGAATTGATGACTGTACCAGATTTCTGGCCCTAAAGCAGACCACGTAAGCTTGCAGCCCTCACTGAGGGGGTCCTGGCGAAGAGCCGAGGACCTGAACACCTGAAGAAGACACAGCTTGAAAGAAGACCTGCCTCCAGTGTGTAAACCCCTCTGTCATTTTTAGCCATTCCAATTGCATGCTTGCTTTTTATTTTGACAGGGTCTGAAAACTATTTAGGAGTCATAACAATGGCATCATTCCTCCCAGGCGAGCCTGTGGTTGTCTGTGGTGTTTCGTGGTTTCAGGCGCTTGTACTGAAATGTGAAGCACAAGGCAGATTCCCTTCTGATCAGCCTCCCTGGGTGATAAATGTAGGGCTATTCATCAACAGCGTTAGGAGACAACTCGCAAGTGAAGCAGCTGTAGTTACATCTGTTTGGAAAGTGAAATCAGATCCCATAGGTACCCTGTGTGGATGAAAAATAGACAAGAGTTTTGTTCTAAGGTTTCCTTCTTTTGTATTTCTCAGGATGTGTGTGTGAAGCATCCAGCATCAGCAAACAGGTGCTCTTTACATCCTTTCCATGTTTCTATTCATAGGCTTTTACTCTGATTGCCCTTTCAGGGGCTATCCTACTTGTTAGCTGAATGAATTAAGGCACCCTTGAATTGGAAGGTCTGCAATCACCAGGTTGACCTATATCAGCCAGTTGTATTACTATAATTTCTTCACATGACCTCTGGCTCTTGCATGACAGCCTTCTAGTATGTGGATGTTTTGTAGTGGAAAAGTGCTGAGCGAGGATGAAAAAACTAGCCATTCACCGAGAATGTGAATCATAAAGAGCTTTCTCAGAGCTGTCCATTCTTAATTTCCTGTGGTCAGTCTGTTAGTGACATTGCTGGTGAAAAGCCAATATGATCTGTGTTGCTATTTCAAAACAAATACCTCGTTTTCTGGTAAGATTATGTGTCCTTTCAGCTTTCCAGGCAATTCTACCAGGAAAGAAAAGAAAATCAAATGTCATTCTTCTCTTCTTTTTTTGCTTTCATATTATTTTCCCTACTGCTGGAAGCAGAAATGCCTAAAAAAAATACTTAACAAGTACAAAATAATAGTAGTAATAATATTATATAGAGATATCTTGTCTGTAAATCAGTGGTGACTGTCAACCTGCAGTCCAAGCAAAAAAAATGTTCAAATGGCTTTATTGAAAATCAATGTGCATTTGTAAGTCAGGATTGTTTTTTTTTAATCCTTTGTGTTCATTGCTGGCTTCGTAGGGATGACACTTGCAGGGAATGCTACAGCTTTGTTTCCAAGAGTTGGTCTTAAATTGCTGGAGCAGGTAACTGAATTTCCTCCATTTTCTTTTTCCCCCTGTCCAAAACTGGCATCATTCTTGAGTTAAAGGAAGCTGGGTGGCAAGTGCTTTTGTAGTTTACAGTATTGCCTATGGTACAGGCAAGTTAATAAATGCAAATAGGGCATCATTCCCTGTCTATGGCTGGCAATCATCTACCCATCCATAGAGGAAGATATAACATAAAGCAGGAGGATGAGAAGGAGTCTGGTGCTTGGCTGTGCTTCTCGGGAAACTTGCCCTATTTCCATGCACATATTACTTCTAACTTCTTGGCGTTGGCAAGTTTTCCAGCAACAGTGTAAAAATTTAGTGTCTCTGGTGGTTTTCTCTCCACACTGAAGAAGAATACACTTGTGCCTCAGCTAGTGCGGGAAGTGTAGCTTAAACTGATGTCAACAGCAGATTTGCATTCAAACACGGAGTTTGAGCTGGGCCAGCAAAGTTGTCTGGGTAAGAACTTTCCTCTGCCCCTCTTGCAGAGTCGGCTGCCTCCTACAGAGGGGTGGCAGAAAGCAGGTGGAGGTGGGACTCGAGGTGAGCCACTGCAGCTGGGCACTGTGGCTGAAGATCCAATTGGCTTCAGGTGGGAGAAGAGCAATTTAAGGGTCCCTCAGGTGAGCGAGCCTGCAAAGGACAGTGGGTGTTTCTGGGCTGCAGCTTCTCTGGCTGGATCTTCCAAGGAAAAAGTAGGTTGCTTATTTTTCTTAATTTGGTTTTATATTTGTGTATGTCAGTTGTCTGTTGGAGTACTGTCTTTCAGCAATTTCCACTTCTGTCTCTGTTGGCTTCTGGCAATGTTTTTAGTTTGTCCAATCTGGTGGGCTTTCAAGGTTGTTTTTCCTCAATGGAGATCTCTCCTGTATTATTATTCCATGCAAGTGTATGCTGTAAACCTGGATGACCTTTCCCTGTGCACATCTATCAGCTATGTGTGGATCTCTGGAAATGCTAAATCACAAAACTGCTGTGATCAGGTCTGTGTGTTTTGCAGTCTCCAGTGACTGGGCCAGGCAAAGGTGCATTTTTAGAAACTTAGTAATAGAAATAAGAGTAAAAAGCATGTTGTCTAGGAAGTATTGTACTTGTCAAGAAAAAAGACTATTCTGAACTTTCTAAAACGTATGAGAAGACTGCCCATTTATGACTGAAGACTAAACCAGGGACTGCTGCTTTCATTTGACTTTTGCTTGGTTATCTAAGCAGTTTTACATGTATGCCATATGCTTACATTATTTATACTTTCACATTTTGTTATATATATTATTCCATCTGGTTTTTTTTTTCTCTTTTAGTCTTTACTATTCTGTGTCAGGATTGCATTTGAATAGAAATCTGTGAAACAAGTTAAAACACCTTTCACTACTTGGAGTACAGCAGGATGTGGTTTTCAGACAGCAGTCGTAGCTAAATGTTTTTTCTGGTTTTCTTACAAATACAAGATTATGCATTGGGCATAGAAATGCTAGCTTAAGTTATGACCTACTGACTTGTTAAAACAGACTAAACGAAAAAGAAAACCAAAATGTTTGCTCTAATCAAATGAGCTTGTGTTTTCTTTGGTCACTTTATTGGAGTAATTTTACATTAAAGTGGTAATAGTCTGTGGGCATAATGAAAGCCTTCTGTGGAGTTTCTGGGAACGGTAAAAAACATTAATTTCACCTGGTATGTGAATCAAATACATTCTCAAAGCAGGCTATTGTTAATTATGTTCTGTGTGCAATGTGTTGACTAAAAGTTCCTATCACCTATGCTGCTGTATAAAGGGTTCTGTAAGATGCATCCTTTAGCTTCTGAAACTGTTCTATCAGCAAAAGCATTCTCTTTAAAAAGACAAGTGAATGAGAGAGGAGGAAAAAAAAGAGATACTACTTCCATGATGTGTATGAATCCTATTCTAGCTACCTACAAAATAGCAGTTTTCCAAAAGGAAAAAGTTAGAGGAAGCTTTCATGCTCTGCTGTCAGAGGCACCACAGATCATTAGCACCTCTTCTCAAAGAGGCAGGAGTTAAGGACAGCAGACTTGGATACTTTAGTGATGAACATGACACGGAAAACCAGGGAAGAAGAAACCTACTAAAATATGTGAATTTGATCTAAGAAGTTTTTCAGGGTGTATGCAAAATAAGGTGGAAAGTGTCACATAGTATGGGTTTTTTCAGTGCAGAGGGAGTGGAAAAGAAATCCCATCTCAATTAATGTACTGAATGAACCAGTGCTAAGGATTCAGTTGAGTGTTCCATAGCTACTGCACCACCAAACTATGAACCTTTTGAAACTTCCTTTGTGGCTAAAATACTGAGTCCCATCTTATAATCACTAGGGTTTTGGATATATCTGTTCTACATGATGCAATTACTTGAGCTAGCTGTAAATGGAGTAGATAAAATACCAGAAATACTTGAGCTGCAAAAACGTGGCATATGAGCTACTTAATCCCACTGGGCAAACAAAATAATACTGCTTCTTTTATGCAAGTTAGCTGCTGTCTAGACATACCTGTAGCCTCCTAAACCACTTAGTACTTTTGAAAGTTTTACCATTACACTCATCAGTCATTTTATATGCTTTAGAAAGCCATGAAATGGCTGTTTAATTATGCAAAGTGAAGGTATAATTAAATTTCACTAGAACTATGGGGATTTGAATATGATGAAATAAAATGGGTTTAGTTTTACAGGCTCAGTGTGCCACAGAGGAATTGCAAAGCCTTTTGATTTTCTTTTTTCATATCTGTAAATCTCTCTAGGGAAATGGAGAGTTTGGGCCCAAGGTGGGTTTCTGCCTTCATGTCAGACAATATGAACATACACTTATAGAAGTTAGATGTTGCTAAGTACAACTTAAAGATTATATTTGTTTTGCTCTAGAAAAACTTTCAGTGCTGTTAATATGTACATCTGGAACTTCTTGAAACCTGATAATGGGAACAGTGGTAAAAGCCAAATGAGTTGAAAGAAGCAGATCTATAATACAACTTTTAAAAATACTAGTGTGAAACTGGGTGCCTAGGCATGTGGCCTGAGAATACAGTACTGCCTCCTCACAAACATGAATGCTGCTAGTTCAGCTGTTCTGGATAATTGGGCTGCTTGCCTAAAAAAATGGATGTAAGAGATTGGCTTTTTCCTGATATTTGGAGCTTCAAATTTTCCTCCTTCAGTTTTTTAATGCAGAGCTGGTTAAGTACCTTGTGTGTACTGCTGGTTGCTTACCGTGCAGGGTACTGTGGTAGTGATTTGGTTTCACTGTCCTCTTTCTGATTTAAGACCCGTTTCAGAGAGGATAAATTGAAAACAAATTACTTTTAAAACTAAGCACTAATTCAGGTATTGTTGCCTTTCAACCAATGGGACCGAGACTGAGGAGGGAAAATGGCTGAGAGGGAAAGAAAATATGATGGAAATGCAGCATTCCTCATCTAGGTCAGGCTTTTCTGAAGGGTGCTTAGTGATGGTGTGTGCTGGCTTTTCTGTCTTCAGCTGCACTGCTATAATCTTAAAAGATAAAAAGAGGAGAGGTGCTTTGTACAGTTGTGGGTCAGAGTCACAGCCCAAGGTCCATCTGCGATGTGGCTGCCTACTAATGCAAGTATATTGTACAATGATATGAAATATACAAATTTCATTATATAGATGTTAAGAGTAAATTTATAATGTCTCATCACTCTTATTTCTTATGATGTTATCTGATTTTAACTGTTGAGTTTGAATTTTTCAACCAAATGTAAATGAGCTGGACATTTTTTTTGTTCATGTCAAAAGAAGTTTAAATGTAATTCAGCCATTTCCAGAGTGTGCCCAAGTGGAAAATTGCTGTGTTTGTTTCAGTATCGCTCTTTCTTGTGTATTTTTTTTATTTGGGAAATCTTCTTTTAATCAGAAAAGTTTGCAGAATGATTTCATTGAGGGAGAAACACAGCATATTCATCCAAAATTCAGCAGAAAACTCCCCCTTTGAGGCCTTGTATCTCCAAGACCTCACAGGGTTAACAGGAGTGTAGGTTGGGAGCTGTGCCAGGGCTCAGCACCTGGGCTGAAAAAGCACCTGCTGCGTGTTGAGCTGCTCCTTCAGCCACATTCAGTGTGCTGTGTAGGCAGTAGCTGCTGAATTATGATTACTTATATATTCTGCTTTGAGAAAGCAATATAAGTGGATTTGCACTTTGTTGCCTGTATGCCCTTCCAGTTGACCTGAAGGGTCTGTTTTCTTGGTGGGTTTTCCTCAGTGGTCATCACCACAGAGTCTCTCTGTTCCACAGACAGCTGGCAATCCAAACTTGTGTGTAAAAGTTGACTGCAATTTGCAGCAGTATCATAGCGTGGCCATGCAAGAAATTAAAGCAAGGGGGCATTTTCTTATGGGTGTGGTTTACCTGTTGAGTTTAAATAATGTATTTGTAGCACAGGAGTTTGGAATTAATTATGTAATGTCACTTATGAATTGGTCAGAAGTTGGTATAATTGCACGAATTTGCACAGATTTTGATGGCTGGTAGATGTGTAAAATAACTATAAAATTCACATTAAAAGTGGAGGAGAAAAGTATTCTAACTTTCATAACAAACAGTGATATAGCAGAAAAATCAATACTGCTTTCTGTGTGGTAACTTCTAGGAAGAAGCTTTGGTTAACACTCTACCCTTATGTGCTACCAGGGATGCAGATCTGTCCCTGATTAATTGTTGCATTTATTTACATTGTTCTGGGCCACTTCTCTGGTATGTGTTGGCCTCTCCTACTGAACAGTCTTGGAGATGAACCATGGCCCTATACCAGTTCAGAATCTGATCTGCAGGTTTTCTAAATGTCAATGAGCGTTTAGGATTATTGATTTTTCTCCGTGAAACTCTAAATAATGCATCCAGAACTCAGTTTTATTTGGATGTAGTCACACAGCCCCCATAATTGTTTAAGCACATGTTTTGGAGATACTGCAGTACATAATTACTCATGAGTGGGGGACTAAGAGTGTACCTGTTGGGAAAGCCCTGCTACTGTTAACACATCCTGTAACGCTGCAGAGCCCTATAGTGATGTGCAGCAAACAGTTTCCCTCTGGATTATCTGTCAGCTGAGGAGGAAAACAAAACAACATTCAGCAGTGATACCCTGCCTTTATTTCCTTCTATACTGTTTCCTGACCTCACCTATGGGTAGGCTGTTTGGGAAATGTGTGTATTTGGTGTTTATCCTTCTGTAAAGCTGCCTGAGAACCACTGTGTGGTGTTGGAACATCCTCTGAGAGACCTGGCCCCTAAAGTCTCAGGTGGTTTTGACCAACCTGCTATTTTATACCTGTGGTATATAAACTACTTACTGAGTTGCCTAGTTTGAGCCATTTTTCCTTTAAAGAAAGGAACAAGGCTCACCAAGGATAGGTAAAATTGAAATAGAATTGCAGAGGGAAAAGATGCTTTTTGAGACAAATCGGCTGTTTCTCTACATTCTAAAGCTTTTGAGATAGCTGACTGTGTCTCTGTGGTCTAAAAAGATTATGATAAACCTAAAAAGCAAGACAGAGAAAACACTGAAACAGAAGTCGAATGAAGTTTTAAGCAAATCAAGTATTTTAAAAAACGTGCCAGATGTACTTGCCACACTCTTACATAAACCTGAAATTAAAACATAAAAGGGAGGGACAGTAACCATCAATGTCAAAAATTGGATCAAAAAACCAAAAAAGTTCCTTTCAGAAATAAAACCCAAAACCAGGTGTGTATTTGCTCTAGATCTTTTTGTCAACACTCTTGCAATGGGGAAAGGAAGAAATACTAATAGTTTATTTGAATTTTGTCCTGCTCATATATTTAATGCTTAAACTTCTTACACACTCGCACACCTTCCTCATAACTGCCTGAGGGTATTTTTCTTTGTGAGAATATCCTGAATAACTGCTGAATTGAACATTTTAAATTATTTCTGTCACCTTGCTAGTTTTATGTGGTTCTCTCACCTTTTCAAAATGTGATGTTATCTCACAACTTGAGCTAGCATATACAATAAATGGGTGATATTTTTCTGCCATATGATTAAACTTTGAACAAAGCTCTTTGGGGTTTGTGTATGCATGAGCTGTAATTCCTGCAGGGAGCTTATGACCAAGCTTGCAGATGACTAAATTGATTTGTTTTCAGAAGTGCTGAATGGGTAGATAGCAAGGCTTCCCACTTGGCTCTTGCTTGTCTGATTCCCCCCCTCACTTTCAGATACAGTTTTTCTCTAGAATGCAGAGCAGATCCTTTTTAATGTTTTCATTTCTATCTGGGCAAGCTCTCTGAGGGTGACCTTATAAAAGAATCATCTTTCTTGTCTATGAGAAGAGCTTGTCTACTAAGGAAATCACTTGGCTTGAAGAGTTGTGATTGTATGTAACTGAGGTTATATTTAATAGAGAATTATGACAGCTGATTTGGGAATGCTCCCCCTTTGCCCCCCCTGCCCATGCGGTCCCTAAGATGTCCAGTGGGAGAGACACACAGAGATCACTGGAGAGGGTGCAGAGAGAGAGTTTATTCACATGGTCAGGGGTATTTATAGGTTTAACAACCAATGGGGAAAGGGTTAACTAAGGGCCAATAAGGGGACTTCACCTAGCACTGCAAGAAAGGATCCCTGCATACTAAGGGAGATAAGAATTCTTACAAAGGGTTTTGGGAAGAAGAAAGGTGTTTCGGGGAAAAAAGACAGCGAATCCATTTTACAATACAGTGAAAACTTCAGTTAAGGCTTTTTGACTGGCTTCTTCTCTTTCTTCACAAATCCATTTCTGGCATGACTTCTTCCATTCTTGATACTGTAAGTCCGCTCCCACAGAGAATGAAAAAAATTAAAATAAGTACAAGCTACTCAAACTTAAAACTGTAATAAAAATAGCTTGTCAGCAACTGGTGTTCTTTTCATGCTGCCAAGTATCTGTTTATTACACTGTTGTCCATCTGTGTAGGTCTGTTGCTTTTGGAATTTCCTAGTAAATGAACAGGATGTTTTTCCCCCTGAAATCAGTATTCTGATGAAATCTGCAGACCAGCACAGATGAGAGAATTGACATTACCTTGTCCCTTTTCCCACAGCCATTGTTCAAGCACCCGTGTTTTCTTTGCAGTACGCGAGGGTTGTGTTACAACATGTGAAAGGGGAAAGAATGTTTGAGGCAGCACTGGCTTTGGAGAGAGACAAGAGGGACTCTTTAGTACTGGAGGAGTGTGCCAGAAGGAAAGAGGACTTGAACAAGTTATGTTTTTTGTTTAAAGTGTCTTATAGTGAGGAAGCCAAAATAAGCAGTGAACAAGGCACTTCTCTTTTCTGAATCCTCCGAAGAAGGAGGAAAAATCAGCGATAAGCTCTGTACTCTACGGACTAGGATGTTCAATGACATGAAAGCACAACTTCATAAAGTCAGAGTGCATTTCTGGTTTGGTCTGTGTCTTGGTCTGGTTACCACTAAAGGCTTTATACTAATGCTGTTACTGGGGGCAGCTGTATTATAGCACTGCTTACTTATTTATTCACTGTAGTGACAGTTACATTTCATGTAGCAGCTGCTGAAGCCAGGACTATTCAGCAAGGACAAAATGTGATAAAATTTCAATGAGGTTTTCTTCTGCAATATTAAGTTTTAATTCTTTATATAGGAACAAATACTCTTCTATTGCTACTTACAACTTTTCTTTGCAGTATAATCAAGGAAATTTAGTAGTTACTAGTTAGGATTGTCAAATTTAATTTATAGCATTTGACTTCCTTATGTGTGTATCTAGATATATTCTAGACATATAACCAGTTTTGTAAAACCTAAATGCAGGGAAGTAATTGTTATGATAGAAACAGCCTGCCTCATGTTATGAACGCTCAGTTTTCCTTAATCCTTTATAGTGTAATGAGGACTTAGCCTCTGGGCAGGGAAAGGAGAAAGCCCTAGTGCAGTATACAAATGGTTTAGGAAGCTCTTGACACATGCAGAAAATTAAATCAGTTTTGGAAGGCGTATTGATTGCTTCTAAATTTTAACTAAACAATTGACAGGGAATGGACAAACTATCTTGGAGGATACCAGTGAGATTCTCAGGTTAGTGAGCAAATGTGACCAGAATGTCTGTGTCTTTAGGGTCTTTATTTTGTTGTTATTTTTCATGTAGTCATTTTTGATTTGCTGGAAACTAGATCAAACTTATCTGTGGGTTGTGTGTGGGATTTTTTTTCTTTGGTTGCTGTGTTGTTTTGGTGGGTTGTTGTTTGTGAGTTTTTTACTTTGAGTTTGGAGATAGTAACTTGTACTGCTGTAACTGAAAGTCCTGGGCTTGGTTCCTGCTGGCAGGCATGCTCTAGTGAGTGGATCCAGTACATTTGGTCACCCGTGTAAAAATGTGCCTTTGCCTGGGCTGCATTCAGCCTGGCTGGGGGAATCTATAATGAAGTAGCCAGGCATATACTTGCAAGGCCTTGTGGTGGCTCACTCCAGACAGACCTGCTCCCTGCTTGGGGCAAAGCTAATGGTGCAGTGAGCCCATCTGCTTTTGGGAACAGATTCCAGAGTAAAGCATTAACAATGCATTGTCTTTTCCCTATCTGCACAAGGAGTTTGGTAACTGCCCGGCAAAGAATGACATGGACAGGAAGGGGTTGTTTGGTCTGTTTCTGTGAATGATGTCACGTCCTTCACTTTAAAATCAATACTAACTACTTTATTGGTATTATAAATACTTATTTCCCTTTCGCAACTTTGAAGGGAAGTGTCAACTTCTGGTCAAGTATCAGTAGAGTAGACTCTTGTAGACACTAAACAACCCTTTCAAGGTAATAGATGCTGTGTGTATAACCAGATCCTGCCATAAGTTGCTAACAGACTTCTCAGGCTTTCTTATGGTTGAGCCATGGCAGTTCTAAGAGAAAATACCTTTGATTCAGGATTTGCTGCCTGCGATAAAGAAGGCAAAAGTGATAATTGCATTTTACATGTTGAAGGTCCATGAAAGTCAGTGATGTTTTGTCTTCAGTACATATGACATAATAGGATGCCAGTAGGGTGACCAGAGTAAATACTAATGTGCTGTCTCAAGATCTTACCCTCTCACTTTTCATTTTGCATGAGCTATTATATAGCTGTAGTGATGGAAAACAAGCTGCTATATTTAACTATATTTTTAATATACATCAGAAGCAGACATATGTTTCGTATGTTTAGCTGTAATTAACAGTTTTCCAAATTTATATTATCTAGCTTTCTCTAAGTGTTTATTTTTGTGCAGTAGACGTAATGTTATATTCACAGAACTAGTCGGAAACTTTTCAATAAAACAAATGTCAGAAAGTGGCAATTTGTTGAAACTTCCTTGAGGAATGTGGAATTTTTCATGAAAAACTTTTTTCCAGGAAAGCTTTGACATGCCTTCAGTGTGGTTTCTGATCTGAGGAAGAAAGAGGCTGCTACCCTGAGCTGTAGGATAGTGAAGGAGCTGATATGGGATGTGCCCCATTTGGCAGAGCAGGGAGTTGTTGATCCTGGTGAATCTTGTGCCTCTCTGTTACATCACAATAGGGAATGCAGAAATATTAAGTCTCAAATGGATCCCACGTGGATCTAATCACAGCAAAATTTTATTAAGCTTCTGCAATAATAAACCCCATGTATGAACTACTGCTGGCTTTGTTGGACAGCTGATACAAGATGTTGCACACAGAGCTCGTGGGCAGCACTGAGCACTTGTAATTTGCTTCTGACTTCATGTGTAGGTCCTTGCTCCTCCTTCTGCTCAGCGAACATTTGGAAACCAGACCTCACCCTCATACAGACCTGCTCCCTGCCAGGATGGTACAAGGGATGATTCTTTATGAAAAGGCTTCCTCTGGGCCAGGAGTCAGGGGTGGAATAAACAATGCAGTCTTTTGCCAGTCTCTTTGAAGGAACTCGGAGGCAGGGGAAAGTGCCCCGCCCCACAACCTTATGCTCATTTAATTCCTTTTGAACTTTGGATATCAAACATAAACCACCAGATCTGATTGTCCTTACTCACACTGGTCTCAAAGAGCATAAATTCACAGGAGCTGGTGAGAAGTTTGCTAAGCCCATATATCTACCTAAAGGTTTATAGGATAAAAGGGCACTAAAACATCTTTCTTTGCTCCTCAGCTTGTGATCTATAAAAGGCAGCTGCCTCTCCTGATTGCTTGCAGGTCCCAAGGAAGGGCTGCATTCAGGAAAGGATGGGCCAAACTTGCAAGGATGCTTGTGAGCCAAAATGCAAGTCTATATCAAGTAAAACAAACTCATTCTTGCAAGGATTTAGTGACAAAATGGTCCGATTTCCCTTGAGTGCATATTTTTACACTCTTTATTTTCTAACAAATAGCTGGAATATTCTTTCTATATGGAGAAATGTCTTAGAAATAATTTTACCCTGTCTCCTCCAACACAGTGTTTTTGCAGTGGGGTCCAGTGGAGCCAGAATTTGATGTGGTTGTGCTGCCTGAGGTGTTCAGAAAGGTATTTGTTGCCTTTGCTAGATTATGGATGTGGCATTGCTGCTTGTCATGCTTGCTGAGTTTTCCTTTAGGACTGGAGCCAAGAGTTTCACTTTTCTGATACCCCAGGCACATAAAATAACTTTTAGTTGTTTGATCCCCATGTCTTAGCTGTGCTCTGTCTAGCTGCTCTCCTAAATGCAAAGGTAAAGAAAACATCAGCATCTCACTTTGGGCTCCCCTACTTGTTGCGGAAGTTTCAGTAAATCATTGTGATATTCTCTGTGTGTGTTGCATTTGGCTTTTTTTTTTTGAACATCTGAGCTCTGTATCTTTGAAATGTGATGCCACAGTTTCCATCATTATGTTCCCTACACAGGGTCTGATTTTGAAACACACGTTTTCACTACGGTGAAACCATCTGCTACGTGCGGGGAATTAACAGTACTAGGCATAATGTTTCTTTATAGCTATCTAGAAATGTACCCAAATAGCGCAGTATAATCGGGTATAATAAGATTTAAATGCCTGTTCAGTGCATAGACCTACAGTAAGGCCATTTTCGCATAATCTTGAATTGGCTTACCTTATATTGTATTGAATTTCATTTCAGGTTTTGTTTGCTGGTGTCATACAGGACCTGCTGTTGTTATCACCTCAGATACATGTGTTTTTAATAATAGTGTTCTGAGATTCAGATGTAGTTGAATTTACATGAACTGAACCATGAATGTGTTATAAGCTGCCTTGCAGTTACTGGACAGTATAAGCATACATGTGGGTAGTTACTGCAGAGTAGTAAATGTGCTGTAAATTCACCCTTAACCTCCCAGGTGGACCCTGTTTGTGTAGCCATATCTAAGGATTGTCAGGAGTTAAATAATATTATTGTTGTTCTTTTCATAAATCCATGGTGTTTATAGGGCTCTGAGCTCACTGCATACTTTTTTCACAGTGGGTACTTTAGAAGCTTCTGTTTTTCCTTTCTCTTTATTTCAGCATGTCTCATGTACAAACCAGGGTATGTTCTTTTCAGACAGTATTGAATTACCCATTCATGGGTATCATACAAAATGGTTTATTTCACCCTCAATAGCTGGTGGCAATTCTGTGCATCTTCAAACCTTGGTTCCCTTTGAAATATTAACCAATCCCCAGCCCATCATTTGTAGGTAACTACAATCTGTAATTTGCAGAAGTCGAAATTGAGGCAGAGAGATCAACTTGCTGCAGATGTCAGTGATATAGCAGTAAAGCATAAATTAATCATTGCAAACATCCTTGTAGAACCACTAGTGCAGAATCTTCTCAGGCATCTAAAGTGTGTGGTACTTCCCAGCTCCCAGTCCCTAAGTTGTTCCACTAATCTTCATACCTTCCCCTCTGTGTTTTTCTTGTGTCCCTGATGATGACTGTTCATCAAGAATGATATATGCTAAGCTATTAGTTACATTTCCGTACTGTCAGAGTATAAAAGCAACTGATGTTGAAAGATGTGGAGACACCTTTCGCTCCCTCCCTCCCTCCTGTTTCTGCTAGCCTAGTTGCATATTATCAGTATTGAAAGAAGTCATGAGGAAAGAAAGATGAATGCATGACTGAAGAAAACTTCAGATGCTAGAAACCTGATAAGCTTCTAATGTCCTTTTGCTTCCTGACAGGCTGTAAAGGATCAGAAACCTGTTTTGAACATACTATTTCTAAATTTATGAAATGCTGTTGGTTGGGAAAAAGAATATTGAGGCCAAAATATTGGTTATGAAAGAAACATGCTTTATCTCTGTTTTTGTTCAGGCTGGTAGTGTCCAGAAAAAGCAACTGTTTCCCATGGTTCCTTGGGGTTCTGTGCAGACTTACAGGGAAATGTGACTCCATTCTCAGCACACCAGAATGGGAGTTCTCTCACATTCTTGCCATCACAGATCAGGCTCTCTTTGTACCGGGAGATTGATGCACTCTCTAATGTAATGATAATAACTACTATCTAATAATCTCAAATTTATCTTTATTGTATTAAAATAAAATCTAATAATACAAAATAATAATTAGTATAATAACCTAAAAATCTCTTTGGATTGCGACCCATTTTTCTTCAATGAAATTATGCTCACAAGAAAAATCAGGTTTTACTTTTTCATAACACCTCCCTGCCCCTACTGCAAACATCATTTTGACAGGAGTGGGATTTATTAGTCAGTGGTATATTGCAACCATTGCCAATGTTCAGCTTGGCACCATGTCGAGTGGTTAGAGAACACTTCTCTCCATCTCTACAAAGAAAGCAAGGAAGTACAAAAATCCACTTGGAATTGGTGTCATTGAGAGAAGTGGGAGGGTTTAAGGCTAATATTTAATAACAAGCTATGCGAATTTTTCATTTAAGTGAAGTACTTGGAAAAGAAAGATGGCTTTTGGAAGAGTTTCCACAATAACATGTAGAATACAAGTTAAAAACATTTTTATAGCCAAAAGAAAGACCCGAATCAACTTTGTGCTTTCTTTTATTTGAAATCAGTAACAAAAACCGGCTTTGTTTGTCAGACTCCACCTAAAGAGATGTACTGCCATCCGTTGAAATGATAGACATATTTTTCTCGTTTCTCTCTCTCTCTCTCCAGACTCTTTAGATACATTTGGGTCTGCATTGGACCTAAGCAGTGTGAAGCACCAAGCATTTCCAAGGGGTCTGTGACTTGTGGGTAATGTTGGCTGGGCCACAGCATCGTTCAGTCCTGCTATTGTCATGTCTCTTGGCTGTGAGCTGGTGTTATAGCTGTTGAAGGGAAGCTCAGGTACTTTAGATGTGTTCCTTTCTGGGGTTCATAGGAACATAGCTTTTTGGGAAGGCAGTGCTGTGAACTGGATCAGAGGTTCAAGCCCATTTTGTGACGCTGCTAAAGGTGCACTAAAGTGCTTAGATGTTATTCTCCAGTGACAGATTCATATGGGTGCCCTAGAAGCAGGAGATGTTTATGCTGTTCTCCCCTTCCCATCAGATTTCCCTGCCCTGTAAGGATTCTTCACTCTTTCATCCTTTCTCTGCTCCTGCAGAGTTGTGCCTTGGTGCTATGGGGAGACTAGTGCACAACTTCTGGCAATGCAGCACTTCCAAAGGTGAGTGCCAGACTGGCTGGGAAGTGCTGAATTGCATGCACCCAACAATTCTGGGCACTTTGCTTTAATGTTTCATGACAAAGGATGTTACTGAGTTACATAAATCTTTGTGGCTCTCAGCTGTTTTATTAGGGTTTCTCTCATTCTTTTTTTTTCGTTCTAGTCAATTGCTCAGTCTCTAGTAAGGTGGTTGGCTACAACCCCTCATGTACTGATCAATGTAAATGGTAATGGTAGCCTGACTGACTGAGGTGTAACCATGTAGATAGAAAAAAGATGCTGCTAAACACATGACTTTCATAGCACATGCCAAGAACTCCTTTATTCCTGCAACATCCTACAGCTAGAGTTAGGATGGACAAGATGTGAGTGAAAGAAGAGAGGCAACATAATATTATCCTTGTCGAACAAGACAGAACACTTCTGTTTATTCCTAGAGGTACATAGGATTGCATTTAGGACTCTTAAGAGAAGCAACTGCTAAAGTCAATCCCACTTTCTGCTACAAAATGGATGGACTGTCTCTTGGTGACAAAGACCCTCTGACAGGCATCAAAGCAAGTGAAGCTTGCTGTGTCACACTTGTAGAAAATAAGATTGATAGAATGAGTCCAATCTCCTTCTCTAACTCTCTCTGTTTTTTTTGTTCTGCTGCACACCCCAGAGGACATGATGGTTATTGGATATATTTGTTTGCTGTGTCAGATGAGTGAAAACTTTTACTTTGATGCTGCTGCTTTATCTGAGCCCCTGGTAGTGCTGTGTTCAGCCCAGTCTTCCTTCTGAGCCTGCAGGTCTGTGTGCGAGCATGTGCAGAAATTGCCTGTGGCTGCCCGGCACAGTGAGAGCTTGCTGTTATTGTTGTCTCACCTCCATGACAGATTTATTTTTCTCTGCATGGTTATGGTGACTCTTGCTTGTTCTGTCCTTGGTGTCACTAGCCTCCCACTCTTGAGTCTCATCTAATGTACGCAGTGCCCTGCTCATCAGGTTACAAAGTAGGCTAGGGAAGTCTTTGATGCTGCTGTTGGATTCCTTGGCTTTGTTCCCCTGCTGAATACCCTGGCTTGAATTTCTTGACTTCTTCTCTGAGGCCCCACTCTGCTGCTCCACAGCATGCCAGCCTTGTCTGCATTGCAGCATCTCCTGCAGCCATCAGTGCCCAATGCATAGGTGCCTTGTACCTTGTTCTGTTGCTCCTTCACTTCCTGCAGCTCCTTGGGGAGCTTTGTGACTTGCAAATTCAGTTGCAACTTGCCATGAAATGCTGTTGTGTTTGTGTGCAGTTGTAGTGGCTTGTCTGGTGTTTTTCTTCCCTCCTGGCGTTGTGTCCAGAATGCTTCCAGTCTCTTTCCAGAGTGGGCCCTGCCTGGCCCTGTTCCTGGGGGTGGCAGGGCATGCACAGTTTAAGCAAACCTATTGTATTTACTTGGTGAAGTTCTTATACAAGTTCTTCCCAAAAAGTGCTGCCTGCTTATCCTGAAGTATCTAGGGTAGTGCTTGGTGCTGTGAACAGTAAATAACAGCCTGGGTAATGGAATTGATTCCTGCTCAATGAAGAGATGTGAAGGAGTTAAAACTTCTCAAAAATGGACTGCAGATGGAACTGAACTGTGCTGGTGCCAAGCCTCTGAGATCTATTAGTTTTGACAACCTCAGTTATTCTGGTGCTTCTCATCATCTGTAAAGTTAACAAGGGCTGATAAGAGATGATGAGGCACCACACGGGTTTGTATTTCAGAACTCATAAATATCTCACAATACCATTTTTCTTAGAATCAGATACATTAATTTGTCGAATGTAGATGTTGCTGAATATTCACTTGGTGCAGAGGTTTAACAAAGGCACTGAAAGGATAAACATTTTTAAATCAGCAGATAGAAGCCAAGGGTTGTGCTGTGTGCTCAGCTGTTATGTGTTTTCAAATGCATGTTCTAATTTTACTGAAATTGTTGATATTTTTTGACCAGCTTTCTTCCTTAAAAATATGATTCATAGGCAACCCCCTCCTCCAGCTGTATTTCTATCGCTTTTTGGTGTGACTTAGTAATTTCATACTAGCGAGTCAGATACCTGAGGGTGAATTTAATTTGAAATAAACCTTACTCTTGGCAGAACAATTTTTACGAGGGCATCAAACAATGTAACATACAATTTTCTCAGGCTGCATGTCACCTGGAGATGCCTGAAACTAAAATTAAGTAAAGATACTCTTTCAAGCAAAAAAAATTCTATGAAATATAGTGTGGACAAACTCTCCAAAGTAGTAGTTATTCTTGCTCCTGCTATAATAAGATGGAGCACACAAATATCACTTGATTAACAGCTGCAGTATTAATTTCCCTTTTTGGTTGCTTGACTCACAGCAAGAATCGTGTCAATGCAGCAGAGAAGCAATTAAATTGATTTTAATCTTTGTCAGAGAAGATAACATGCCTTTTTCTCTTCTCATTTAAATAATTAAAGTTTCAGCAGGTATTATTTCTGGCTTTAAAGAAATTGGTATCTTAATGTAATAGAATCCTTGTAATTATACACTTAATGGATCTTAATAAGTTAATCATGGTTTTTCATTTAAAATGTTTTTTTACTTATTAAACTTTTATTTGCTTTGATGGTTATGCTTTTAAGAGGGTAGACTATATTAAAAAAATAAAATACTAAAAAAAGCCTTACTTTTTTCCCCATATTCCTACATGATCTCTCAAATTCATTTTCAGTAGTCAGATTTCAACACATGCTTTAAAAATTCTTATCCAGTGAAGCTTTGTTATGCTACAGTTAATTATTTTGTTGCAAAAGCTTCATATAATGAGGACAAACAAATACTCTTTTATCTTTGTTGTAGTGCAAACTCCAATTCAGCAGGAGTATAGCAAATACTTCTTTGTCCTCTTTGATCCGAGCTGTTAGACAGTATTTGGGGTCCTCCAGGTTATTCCCATTAGGCAGAAAAATGGCTGGTGGAGCCAGGTGTGCCTTTCATGTGGTGCTCTGTGTACCCAGAGCCTGTGCACAGCCTCTCCCTGGGCCCAGTAAGGACACATTGTCTTGCTTTGCAGTCCCAACCTTGTATGTTCAGCCAGCACTTTACCCCAAAATCTTTCTCTTGGTAATGACTCGATGTGGCAAACCATGTTTATTTCTTTTATTTTGAATTCCCTACCCCCCTGCCCCTTCTTGCAGCAGAGTTGCCAGCAGTCTTATGTTGTGTGTTCTGGTTTCCTGGCTGAGAGAGCCTTAATGCTTCTTGCTGAGAAAAACCTGACCCAACAGCAAAACGCTTTTCTTTGGAGCGTTCATGGATGCTCCCTTCTAAGTAATGACCCACTTCACACAGGAAAGGCCATAGTAACAAGTGTGCTTGCCTTTTAAAGGAGGCGGATGCCCCCGATCTGTCCAGGGACAGCCATCCCTGGGGAGACTCCTGGCTCTTGGACTGGGTCTTGGGACACCCCTGGCCCTTCCAGGGGCTGAAGCGAGTCCTTGGAGCCACGAGTAGCTTGTACTTGTCAAGGATAGGGGAATCACTAGTGTAGAGCTGACATTTGCTTTGGAGTTGCAACCCATATCTCATGTTGTTCCTCTTATAGTGGCAAGGTGAGGGAAAAGGCAAAAATATTGAGGAATAACTACTTTGCGAGGTTTAGTACAAAGGATTCTAGAAATATTTGGAAAGTTTCCATCTGAAATCCTTAAATTTTGGGAATTAAAATCATGCAAAAAGAAATAATGACCACATTAAGTTTTCATTTTAAAAAAAATCGTGAATGTACAGCTAATATACTTTGTATTCTGTAAACAAAAATTGAGAACTCCTGTCCCTACTCTATGAATTACTAGAAATTAATAAATCATTGAAATGGCTATTTTCCCATAAAATGGATTTGATTGTGCTCTCTGAGAATTCCCATTTGTTCAGCAACCTCAGCAGAAAATACTTTGTTTGCAATTAGCATAATTCAAATTTCTGAATTTCTGTTGAAATAACTTATATCCGAATTTTTTTAAAAACTTTTTTTTTCCAAGTATAAATTATGGTGGTGATGAGCAACACCACAAGTAAGCAGTAGGGAGCACACCAGCATCTGATTTATATCCATGCTCAAGAGCAGCAGTGTATTTCTCTTTTTTTTTTTTTACTGCATATAAGACTTCTTGTTATGTTTTTTTTCTTTGTCTGGAAAAGTACTTCATATTTGCTCTTATTTGAATATATATAAAATCATCTCTTCTCAAATACCTTGTTACCTGTGAATTGGAAGCTGCATTAAAGTGGCAGATTTCCTTTTCCTCTGATTTCATCACAAGCAATGCTCAACCAAACTTTGGCAGGGGGCTAGACTTAACAGATATAAAACTACATGAGTGATGCTTGTGGGGCTTGTGTGTATCCCTTCATCCCAGGATGAAGTAATTAAAACAAACAGTAGGAAAAGCAGACAGAGGTGCTTTTTTGCAGTCCCTCTCAGCCTGTTTCTAATTTCTCTGCAAGTGAAGTTACTGCAATGTGATTGCTGGACTCTCAGGATTTTCATTGCTTTGTTTGGGAAATGCCTCTTTGCATCTTTTGAACTCTAGCTATGGCTGAGTCTGTTCTTAGGTATGTGCACTTCAGAGAGGCAAATATACTGCTGTAAAGCAAATATGCATGGAAAGTCTGCTGTTTTTCCATCTCCCGTTTATGAAAGGAATTGGCAGGTTTGTTGGGGGACCACGGGAAGGAAGAATTCCTTTTTTTCTGTGCGCAAATAACTTGTATGTTGTTCCGTGGCTTGGGTGACACCTCTATATTCTGCATAGGTGAAAAAATGCTCATCATTGAACTTAAAAGCTGTTTCATGGGGTCTAATATGACCAATTAACTTAGTTTCATCTCATTTACATCGTTGTGCCATATGGTGTGCATGTAGGCAGAGATTTAGTCCAGGCAGAAATTTTATGGAAGAGAATCGCAAATGGGGAGGCAAGGGAGAAACAGGGTGGTTAATCAACAGAGACGGGGTTCTTGATAAATACATACTGTTTACCCTAAATAGGGAAAAGATTCATAACAGATGCTGAATTCTTTAGCACACTTGGCAGCATAACACACTTGATAGCAACAGAAGTATGAACAATATCAGTGATGTAGCATGCAGGAAGGGATACTCTTTAGCTAAGAACAAAGTTAGAAAAGAAACTGCTTGTTGTCTTGCCTACCAGGTCATTACCGAGAGCTTTACAAGCAGTCTGCAGATAATCCTATCTAAATGGACCAACATTGGCAATTACTGCCTATATTTTGCTCTTTTGTTTTTCCTCTTTCAAAATCTCTGCTCAAAATGATTGCAATTGCTTCCTAGCATAAGATTTGTAGGGCAAATCTACTCTGCCATGTATTCCCAATTGCATCCTAAGTTTTGGAGCTGAAATATAGTGATATAAACTTTTATCTGAATGCATTTGGAGACATTATTTTAAGAGTAGTCACTCTTGGTCATCCAGGTCTCTTAAATGTCAGCCAGTGGATGTTTACCATTAGTAATATAGTGCAGGAGTTATTTAACATGTTTAGGCCGTGCCTTTGAACTCCATACTCTTTTTATGATGAAGGCAACCGTAATGACTTTCTACTTTACTAATATACGTATTTCTGAATGAGATTTCCTTATTTGTATAGTTCTTGCTGTGCCTTCTTACTTTTTAAGTCAAATTCAGAAGCCCCAAACTAGGACCTGAATTTTTGCTTTCGGTAAAAATTTCCCTAAGTCTGTTACAACATGGTTTGTGTAATGAAAATCACATGATAGCAGACATCATTGTACTGGTACACAGTTTTGTTGTATTTGAATAGGTACAGTTAAGAACCGATTTGGCAAAAAAACCCCTTCATGCTCCTTATAAGACAGTCATAAAATATTATTATCAGCAAAAATCCACAGAAAATGCCTTTAATGACTTCCTTTTATGAAAAAAATTATGAATTCATATATAGTATATAGAAACCCTTCAAATCTTCATCACTGGGTGCATGTGTGTGTGTTAATAATGCTCTCAGTAACCATGCATGACACACTGTTACCAGAAGGCAAAATATTCTCAATCTTCTTTGTCACTTCATTTATTTGAATATTTTATCTAGGAGTCAGTGACTGAAATCAGCTAGTATTTCTCTGTTCCGAATGAAGCTGTACTATACCTTACTACTTATCTGTAGTTGAGCTGAACAGCTTCTGAAGAAAGTTTTATTTTTTTTTTCAAAAGCAAATTCATTTGTCCAGATAGTAGCATAGGTTAAAAGCATTTCTCAATTGTAGATGCAATAATTTCAGTCTAATAGCAGTTCTCATCTTGCCTTCGTCTACCTACTCAACTAGTTTTAAGACTGTTTGAGAGGTTGATAGGTCTCAGAAAAAGGTATTTATAGTATGGCTGCCTGATGACCCAGGCAGTCCTTACCTGTTCTGCCTTCCCAGTGTGCTGAGTTTTGGGGTAAATCATGTCCCAGGCCACTGGCAGTACCACACTTCTGTGGAAAATGTAGTACTAGTAGTAGTAACAGTATGAACGCAGTTTTGCACTACAGTAAATTTGTGTGCTCCAGACTAAGCACGGCTGCCTTATTTTGCCCACCCAGTGAAATGGCCTGTTCTCAATACTGTGACTAAGAGGTGTTTAGAGTAGAAGTGGGAGAATGTAACATGGTAATAGATGTGATGAAGGGCAGGAATCTGTTAAAAAAGCTGGAATTGTGGTTGCAGTGCAGAGGCTTTTAGGGCACAGTAGTTAGAGCAATGGGAAGATGTGAGCCTCCGGGGAAGAAGTACAGAGTATGTATTGACAGTTAGGCTTGCTTTCCTCTGCTTTTATTTATTTGTGTGAAGTTTTACTAACAGTCATTGTTTTCATTGCCTAATATCAAGGTTTTGTATCTTTTTGTCTGGTGGTACTTTGGTTGTGTGGAAGTCAGGGTAAAAGTGTGGGAGCTTTTTGGGAAAGGATATGTCAGTTGCATAGGAGACCTCTTTGTGTGCAGGTCTGCATACCAGGGCTGCTTGCCTTCCAGAGTTACACACCCGATGTGATCCACAAAGTTTTGTCTTGTGTAGTCTGAGATTAGTGCCATGGTATATTCCATGGTGACATGATGCTCTTGCTTCCATGAAGTTTATCCTCACTTGCATGTCTGCTTTCTGACATGTGACCTCGTTAGCATCTGTCAAGTTCTAATACTGCTTTCCCTTTGAAAAAATCAGCTGTCCAGCTTGGCCTATTTCCTTATTTCACATGTACTTGGGATCCAGTAACTGTTGTAACTCACTTGGGGTCTCCCAAGCAGGACTCCATAGCCACTCTTTTTGATAGGACTCAGACATTCTGTCATGTTGACCCCCAATATAGTCACAGAATTGCAGAACCCCTCGGCAGCCCATTGTCTGTGTGGCTTTACTTTCCCTATTGAAATGTCTTTTTCTCAAGTCACGAGTTTTCTCGCTTTAACTTTTCTGATTCTCTCTCCCGTCCCGCCTTGGGGGAGCGAGTGAGTGGCTGTGTGGTGCTTAGATGCCAGTAGGGGTTGAATCATAACTTATATAAAGATGAAGAATAATGACATAATAGCTCCAGTTGTTTTTTCTCTTATACAACCTCATGATTATACATAATGTTGGGAAATTAATTTTCAGAATTTATTGTTCTCTAGGAAAAGAGGTAAGAAAAGGCGGAAACAAGAGTTGGGGCATGCAGATCCTAACAGAGAAATAACCTCAACAGAAATAATTTTCTTTCTTACCTTGTTTTGTCTTATCCAATTATGACATCATTGTCTGCTGTTCTCTATATTTTACTGTATGGGTAATACAAATCCAAGTGAGCCCACTTCTGAAATTTGACAGATTACAAACATAGATTAGCCTCAGCTTTCTTGTCAGACTTGCTGTCTCCTGCAACACTATGTTGTCTGCACCTGATGCTCCCTTTATCACCAAAACTATTCCTGCTTGCTGTTTGTTGAGGGGTGCTCATGTGCAAGGAGGCAGGGGTCTCTATTCTCACTCAGTTCTGCTTGACAGATTTTTTGGTAACTGAATGAAATAGAGGAAAAAAAATGTGACATGCAAGCAAAGTTACCAGAATAAGAGCATTTTATCTTCCCTAAATATGACTTCAACACTTCTAGTTTTGGAAGTCTAATTTAAAAATAATTCAGTGCTTTACTATTTAATTCTCTTGTGCTGTTGATCTGGGAGACTTCAGAGCTACAACAAAAATAAGGTAATAAAAGCAGACAATGACTTTAGTTATGTATTGTGTATCATAAATATTTGTCTCTGACTGGTTTCATTTTAGCTAGCTGAGGAAATATAACTTGCTGAAGGCGGTTACCTTTGTTCAAAGCCAACTGAGACAGCACCAGCACTCAGTAATTACAGCCATACAGTTTCCAGGAGACTCCTTCTTCACCAGACCTGTCGTCTCATGTCCCCATTTGTAACACTGTTCATTATATTCAACCTGCTGCCGTCACTCTGGAGCTTTCAAAAGGTATTCTGTGGGCTATCGTGCTGCAGGACGTGGATAATGAAAGAGTTAGACGTGACTTGTATTATAATCGGCTCACCTAACTTTCATTTGGCTTGAAAAGTAGACTTTAATAAAAGCAAGAGTGAAAGGCATTTTATGTTTTTAATAAGGAGTCTCATATGGTATAACCTGCTGTTTTTCATTGTGTGACTCTTCTCATGATTTCCTTTTGAGGCACCTGACAGGAAAAGAGGAGTGAATGTCTCTTAATCTTAAAGGTTTTTGAAAAACTGCAGTGGTAATCAACAGTACTCATCAATAATTTCCAACTGCAGTAAGTGACTTAAAGTTTTTCCATCTACATCTTAGATTTTAAATGGATAATTATTTGTTTGCTGGTGAAGATAGTCCTCTTCAAAAACAAAACCAAAATATCTGCACACTCCAGAACAGCACACCTGTTTAATCATTTATTAGCAAATATCTAATAATAAGCTTGTAAAAACCCCCATACCCTTGCAGTGTCTCCAGCTGGACTGTAAAGGAGCTAAAGGAATTTGTGTTACTCTGTCCTGTGGTGGGACAGGGCCATGCTCCACATCAAGCTTTAGGAATTTCTAGAAGAGCAACAAACAGAGGCAAGTTCAAACCACGAAACCTGGGTGTGATGACCACTGAAAAACAGCTTCCTAGTGTAAATCAGCACTCTTTGTTGTAGTGCTGTTACTGTTTTTTTTGGCTGGACAGTCACTGCTACAGGTGATCCATAGCGTAGCTCCAGGGAAGCATCAACCTTGCTGCTGCAGACCTGGATCAGCACATGCCCCACAGCACAGATGAGTGGCAGGATGTAGGTCTGTGGGCAGGATAAATTGAAGGTGAGGTGGGAAGGCAGCCTTTGTGGGATCTCCTAAATAGATATCTGACTTCTGATGTCATATTCATAATGGTAATAGCCCAGTTATGGGGAAGAAAAGCCCTGTCTCCAGAACTGGGTAGCTGTGCTTTCAGTGGAATAGGTTCAATAAATGCAGGCATGACTGATGTGATTGCATGAAATGGGAGCTGACTGAAAAATACCCCTCTCGCTCTGTAAAAAACAGAGGTACTGTCGGTCAGTGGTGGGAAGTGCTTTCAGGGGTGGGCAGCTGGTTACATTCTCCCTTGATTAAAAACATCTCTGCTGGTAATACTAGTTGCATAAAGTAGATGGTAGCTTTAGTAACCACTGCCTGCTTTTGAAAGTTTCTGATGGATTGGTTCAAGGACTCATGTCAATACCTTGTTATGTAAATGTCTTTAGGTCTGAGAGAGGCATGCAGCCAATGAATGGATTTCTAGCATTTTTACTTCTGTGAAAGGCATGGGTAGGGAAGACGTATCTTTGTGATCATGCAAGATCTTGCCTTCGTATATTTATAAAAGCCCAGAAAAATAACTGGAGACATTTTGTGACAGCTTTAGGCAGAGCTAAACAAGAATATTTAATAAAAATAAATTGAAGAAATCTTCTAATTAAATTTATTGCTTAAGAGGAGACCTGGAACAAGAGCCTTGATTGTGGTCTTTGGAACCACACCGACCTCTTTTTGCTCCCATCCAACACCTCCCCCTGAAAACCTATTACTTGTCATCCCTTCCCCACTAATAGCTTCCAAGATTTCCTAAACTCCTTTCAGCTGCACTCACACATGACTACTCACTGACCCTTGTAATCCTTCCTGTCACTTACAACCTATTCTTCAGTCCCAGCAAACTCAGATTTTCCCTTCCCTCCTGAAAAGCCTTGAGCTGGCTCAGAGTTAGTCCTTAGGAACTTGGTGGACCCCAGCCATGCCTCAGTGGCCCTTTAACCACTTCCACTTGCTTTGATCTCTTGATCTCAGCTTTGAGATTGTCACGGTCTCTTTTCAGTTCCTTTAGCCAGGCATACTTGTACAGTGTGAAAGAGAAAGCTGCCTCACTGTATTAAATATTCCAGCTATTCAAAGAAGTATGTATTCTTTTTAATTATGGGATATTGAGCGAAATATGATTTGTCATATTATGTACTGACTAGTGGATGTAATAATGCATCTTTTCTACATTAATAGGACTTATAATGACTAAAGTTTCAGGAAAGGTCCCTGCAGTGTGACATACTGGAGTCAGTGGCATAAGTCTGGTTGAATTCAGTAAGACCAAGATTTAACCACTAAGATACAAATCAGTAAAAAATAGCAGTAAAATGAGCAGATCACTTACAGGTTAATTGTACTCTTCCTCATGTTGCTAAAGCTTTATATGCTACTTAGGTCAGCTGGGGAAAGCTGTTTCTCTACAGCTGTGACTGGCTGTTATGTCCTTTACATGCAAAGGTATTTCTGGACTTTTCCACTGGTGACTGTCAATGCCTTTGTGTGCACCTCTACTTTGAAAAATAACAGAATCGTAGTGGACTCTATCCCCCGGTCTACGTGGAAGTGTCTTATTGCTCATACCCTGTGCAGGAGAACTGTTGGACACTGAAGTGAACATAGTTCATTCTGCCTAGGATTTGGTCTGAGTTGCATTTGGAAGAACTAATGTTCCTTGGAAATGTCAGTCAGAAGTTTTCATTTTAATAACGTGCCTGGTTGAATTCAAAACTGGCATTTAATATTGACACTGTTGACACTGCGCATGAACTGACGTGTCATTATACACATGCTAACCTAGATTTATAAAATAATAAAATCATTGTGGTTTAAATTCCCACAAAATATTGATGGAAAAAGTGTTATACACTTAGGGAAGTAGCTTACTTGCTAATGTGTTTGCCATTTTTTACTGACCTTATTGTGAATGCAACCTTGCTGCAGGCTTCTGCAAATTGGAGCTCTGCTACAGTATTTCTGTTCAGTTAATACCTGCAGAGCCACATATTTACTGGAAGAGCACTCTATTCTTCCTCCCTTGCTTCTGGAATACATTAGCCTAATAACCAAAATGACAGTCTAGAATAAAACATCTTTATTTATTGATGTATTTCTTGGTTCTGCTCTGTGATAAGAGGCATAGTGATTCCATTCAAGCAGTGTATGACATTGACAATTTCTCTCCATTTCACTGTTCATCTACCTGAAGGAAAACTGGCCTGAATCAAGAAGAAAGAGTTTTCCTTTATTTGTTGTGTTAAATTAAAGCTGTATTAAGGGAACATGAAGGCTGCAAAGGCATCCTTTCACTAGGGGGAGGAGATTCCAGGATTAACATGGTCAGTGTCATGTTTTAGGATTTTAATACTCATGCATTATGATACTGCCTTTTGTTAGAATTTGCATACTATTTCAGATTTACAGTAATGCTAATAATACCATTTCAGTTTAAAATGGTTTTCAATTATGAGGACGGTAGGTCTTTTAGGGAATACTAAAGACAGAAGTCTGATTTCTGTAATTTCTAAACCAGAGGTTGTGAAATTATTGAAAGAATGCAACAGACTGGTAGTCATTTGGAAAAAAGTGGGGTTTTTTTTTTGGTGGTGTGATGTTACTTACCTCCCACAGGTAAAAAACTGGAAATGGGGCTACTTCATGGCAGATCTTCCACTGTAAGTCAATTAAAAATTGAAAAAGAAATGAAACAGCTGCATGGAATTATTGTCCATCTTGGAAAAAGAATAACAGTGTGTTTGACCTTTGACAGTTGAAGCTTTTTAGCTTCAACTGTTCTTTCTACCTTTATCTGACTATGGTGTTTGATAATTTTAAGCTCAGGATGTCTTTGGGTCTTTAGAGCATTGAATTACAATTTTATTGTGGCAATGATGCTGGTTTTGTTAACTCACTGAAACAATCATACTAAACCTATATATATGACTGTCAAAGTCTTGATTATTGTTTAAGTAGAAGCCCACATTTTCAGAAGAGGCTGCACGCTCACAGATCCCCCCAGCTGTTGACTTCTTGTTGTTTCCCCTTCCTCAGTTACCTGAACTGTAGCTTGGCTCCCTCCTGGAGAGTGTTTCCTTTGCACTGTGTACAGACAGCATGGTGCTGGCGAGTTGTGTGTATTTAAGAAAAGAAAAATATAAAGAGAGAAATGGCTATATCTGGAAAAAAAGGTTTTGTACTTTTGCCCTGAATTTTCAAGCTTTATGTAATTTATGTGCAGGGAATTTTTACTTTTCTGTTTTAATATAATGAAGTTGGATGACAGCTAGAGAAATGATCTAAAAAAATTTTTAAAAGATAACTTATTAAGCATTTACGTGGAAGAAAGGAGCAACAATTTAATGGAAATATGCCTCTGAGCAGGTAAAGTCATGTTGCCCTGAAATGATCGTGTCAGATCAGGGGTTGTGAAGACATACAGATAAGTTGTTCAAAGCTGTTTTGGATGGTATGTATCAGGGTCACCAAAGACAACCTTCTGATACAGTTAAAAGTTAATTTTCTAGCATAGTAGGAACAGAAAGTGAGATAGGAACTGAAGCTATGACATCTGTATTTGAATTTGAAAAGGACACAGAAATGAAGAACAGTCCTGAGATGCTAAGGGAGGCACAGGGGGCTTGTAATGATCTTGCTGCTTGTATTCCACAGTAATGTGCAGTTCTTCCCTTCCTGTGGAGATTTCTATTAAAATTACACATATCTATTCTGTTCTAATAAACCTGCTTGTAATTAGTTGGACCTGACTTGGTTTCTAAGATTCACTTCAGAAAGAAAACTAGAACTAGCCATTCTCCAGTGGAATGAACTTGATATTTGATCACAGAGTGGGCTGGATTAGAATAAAAGTCCAGTAATCTGATATTTTGGGAAAAAATAGAGAATCTTCAGACTGGAGAGAATCTGAAGAAACAGAAGCAAATTAACTTGTTGTTTCTCTGGGCTAGTAAACAGAAGTATTGCAGTTTGTACGAAAGAGAATGATTTATGTTTCTGTTGGAAAGAACAGAAAAATACAATGTTGGGTTTGCAGTGTGGACTGAGCTCAGAAGCTTTGGAATATCCACTAAGAGTTGAAAGTAAGAGGCATTTCTGTTCGATAAGTCATTTATAAATAGCATTGAAATAAAATAATGGTCTTTTAAGAGCAAACATGCTATGCATTTTGAAGAGGTAACTTTTAAAATAGTTCAATAGTTTTCACGTGATTAATTGCTTTGGACTTGAAATCTAATAGATATTTTTTTCTTTCCTTTTTAATAATGTCAAAGGGAGGCATATTATGAACAATAAAGAAAACAGCAAGACAGACTGTTTCTCTAATTCTTTCCAGAATTATGTATAATTTTACTAATGTTATTGTTCTCTACCCTCCCACCCTCTCTTTATAGATATACATGGATTAATGTGCTAAAATGGAAATTTAATTTATGTCTAAGCAAACTATTTCCATGGAAATAATAACATTGTTGATACCCTTTGGTTTGGGAAGTGTTCCAGAAAACACAATCCATCAATTTTTCATCAGTCTAGACACAGGCCAGAAATAATGATCACTTTTGCAAATGAGTGCAGTATTAATAGGAACCTTTGTATTTGGATTTTCCTAATTTTGAACAGCTGCAGTTTATGGGTTGTGTGTGCATCTATCTATATATGCACACACATGGATACAAATTTATTAATATTCAGACTTTTTTACTTTTTCAATTTTCTTGAAAGATACTAGATGTTCACGATGCCTGAAATTTTGTTTGAACAGCTTTTAACCTGCAAAATGTTAGGCATCATTTGTATTCTTAGCCACTTTTCTTGTTCCACTCAGGTAAAAACTAAGAAGCACTGACTGTGTAAGTCTATATGATCTTGCACAAGGCTAATGACTTTCTTGAGATTATTCACAACTAAAAGTCTAAATAAATTTAACCCATTTGAAGAGTTAAGGATAAAGTGGTATCACGCTGAAAAGTTAAAATTTGTATTCTAGTTCTATAGCAAAGTGTGTTCGGTTTCACTGATGGATGCATACTGATGGTGCTGGTAGAACTAGGAAATTATACTACATCTTGGCTAGAAATGTGCTATGTTCAGTGGGCTTCTGCCTGATTCTCTTGGGTGCTTCCAAATGGCAAAAGCAACATGAGAAATGTAAACATACCTTAATCTGGTATAATCATTTGTAGTTATTTATTGAGTAAAATATTCAAATTCTGTATTGCTGTAACTGCTGGCATAATTTCGTATTGTCTGCACTAATATGTATAAAACTTAATGACCAAAGACCATTGTTAAACATTTTTAAATTTTTTTCTTTTAAACATAAAAGAAGTCAAGGCATTTCCTTAAAAGTTAATGTATATAAAACAGTATTTATAAAGCCTTTACAAATTATAGTCTTTACTGATGAGGCATATTCACATTGCTGTTCAATTTATTTACCCAGGAGACTAATTTATTTAGCTACCTCAGTGCTAACTGTTTTCATTGACACCCAGGTCTGCTGTGACCAAGCAACTGTGACAAGTGGTTTATTGAACTGTAAATGGGCACTGTCTGACTCCAAACAATGGTTTTATCTAATTATGAAACCCCATGCACCATTTTAGTCTGGTGTTGTTCGTTATACAAACAAGATCTTAATGTTATTGAAAAATTAAGTTGGGATACATTGTGCTGCAGTGAAAGATATTCTGCATTGTAACTTTATAAGCTAATAGCTCACATCTGAAGCCAACTGACCGAGATATTCTGTCTGCAGTTTGTTGGATGCTATGAATAGTTGAGAAAGGACAAAAGTGAAATGCCATAGAAGAACATACAAAAGAAATGGAGTAACTGAATGAAATCTATTGCTTATGCTTTAAATTAATATGATGTTACCAAAATGATTTATTAAAAATAACCTTGATAGAAGAAATACAGGTGTATTTATGGAAAGGAAAATTGGATCCTCAAGAAGAAGCTAAGTTTACTATGAGGCTTGGAAGTATTAGAAAAAATTGAATAGACCCACTTGAAAAAATCTTCACCATTCCCCTCATTGTTTTGTCAGGAGATAATTGATTGCAATTAAAGCTTTTGTTTTCAGCTGTCAGTAAGTCAGTGCCTCCAAGAGCTTTAGCCAATAACCATAACAAGAATTCAGAGGGTTTAGTCTTCTTTGTTGGTGTATTAAAAAAAAGGTTCTATATGTGTATTTTACAGAACTGAAGAACACTGATGTGTTAGTTTTAGTAACATACATGAAACATTTGTGAGTGAGGACAAATCTTCTTTCCAGTGAGAATTTGCACAAACAGTGCTGTTTGTAAACAAAATTCCCTTAATTCATCTTTATCACAGAGAACCTTTCAGATTGCTTTTGGGGGCATTGCTTAATGATTTTGTGTAATTGGTTTCACACCTTAAATCCCTATTGGTAGTCTCACTGTGATTTTTTCTTATGAAATATGAAACTCTTTAAAATTTAAAGGTGAATTAATATTAATTTAATCAAATATTTCAATATTAAATCTATTAATATTTCATCTTCTACATGGCTATGCAGATTTTTGAAAGCCACTCCAGTGTTTCCTGACAAAATACTTGGTTATACAAAGACTATTTAGAAGTCTTTTGGCTCATGTGGTTCCTGCACAGTAGTCAGGCTGCCTGGTTTGTTGGTTATTTTTATTCAGCCTGTAGAGTCAATGTAAATGATGTGCAGGACACGGAGAAGCTAAAGAAAGTTTTTCCAAGTCTGATGGAGTCAGTAGTTTCCTTGTGCCTAGCTAGAATACACTTCAAAAGAGCCCTGCATGATTTTGCAGGTTAATCTCTGTTCGCAGCAGGGTTTGACTTGTATCAAGCCTGGCGTGCTTAGGCACCTGAGGGCTGTCACTTACAAGGGGCTGCGAGGAGATGGACTGCCACCGATCAGGTCTAAATGAGTCAGTTGCACAGAGCTGATAAAACCAGAGATTTACTGAAGTAGACAGGTCTGTGCTAAAACAAGCTCCTCTTTCGATTGAAACCCTGTCTGTCACTTTAATCAGTCGTCTCCCCTGTCAGGCACAGCCAGAGGAGGGACTGGAGCAGTGCAGGGGATGCTGCTGACGGGTGGCACTGGCGGTGGCTGGGCCAGCGCAGAGTGAGCTCCCTGCTGCCCAGGGCTCTGCAGGGCAGAGGCAGTGCCATGGCAAGGTGTGGGGGTGTCTCACGGCCCAGAGGTAGTCCAAGAGCTGATAGGCTAAAGCTGAATGCTAAAGGAAGGCTTCTTTTGCCGGGTGATCTGTGCCTTTTCTTGTGCTTTTAATACATCATCCCTGCATCCCAAGTGCTCTTTTTGGTATCTGGATCAGTCTCCTGGACAATAAACCATGTGCAACAGAGAGTTCAGACCCATCCTGCTGTAGAAGATTGTCTTTTGTCTTCACCAAAAAGAAGTTTAAAAATTGCCAAAATATTGGCTGAAGATAGCAGACTTAGAGTGGAGAAGTTACATGTTGAATGTTGTGTGTGCTGTTAGTCAGAACTTGATCTCTGATGACAGGGTGCTGTTGACTGGCTTGTACTCTTTGCTTAGAGGAAGGTAAATGACATCAGTGTTACTTTACTATATTAAAAATAAATTTAATTTTATTTCTACAGAAGTGTCTAAGATGGGGGATAGTGAAGGCCAAGGCAGGAGCAGAAATAAAAGGAGAGAGAAAAAAAGGAAAAAAATATATTGACCCAAAGCCACAAAATATAGCTGTCACTTGGTCATGAATGTAGCACTCTAATGCTACTTGTCTTCTTTGGGTGAACTTCACAGATCACAGGGTCCTCTTATCCTCAGGAGCTTCTGAGAACAAACTAGTAAGTACTGCAAAGCTTTGATCCTGAGAGCATTGAGAGTATGCTGATGGGTGGCTGCTCCTCCTTCCTGAAAACTGATCCTTGGGAGAGAGCAGGCAAGCCAAGGAGCAGCTAGATCAGGGAGCAGAGGAGCAGGAGGAAGGATAGAAGAGAAGTAAATAGTTTACACCACTTCTTAGTGAGCATCTATAGCTGTGCCCCCTCCTCCCCTTAAAGGGGTGCTGTGCCTATCCTCTCCTGGCACCTGATGAGACTGTTAAAGCTGTTGACAAAACTGTCTTATGTCCTGTTCTCCACCAATGTTAACACACTGTACAGCCTGGAAGAGGGGGAACTCTTGGGGAAATTTGGATCCAGACAAGAACTAGGAGGAGGAAATACTCTGAAAACACAGCCCTGCCAGTATCTTTCCTTGCCTCTGTCCTTCTGCATAAGACACAAATGTCATGTTTTTCTCGGTTGTGATAAACTCTGGTACTGTTCTGGTACAAAATATCATTGAGCTCCAACATACTAGGCTCTGCTTCCCATCTTGTTTGTCAACACATCCTGAGGCCAAGATATGGCTGGAATAATCCCTGAGTTGTCCTGTTCACTTTGAATTGATACAGTCTACAAAATGACGGTAAAGGATGAGCTTGTCAGTTCAGGTTTCACTGGCAATGAGGAACAATTCTTGAGTCTTCAGTGGCTTGGACAAGTGGCAGTCAGACCTGGATATCAGCCAGTTACCTGAGTAGGTGTAAGTGATAAGAGGAAGAGCAGAAACCTCAGGTAGTGTACAGGTAAGATCTGGCACTGGTGTTTCTGAAGCAACAGTAGCTTGAGGGAATGTGTGTACTGGAAAGGGGATGGGTGGGGAAGTACAGCTGTCTGTAGGGGCTAAGCTCAGGTTTTGCATTAAGGAAAGCACTGTGGGAATGAATAGGGCAGGACTGTGGGTGACTTTCCCCAAGGGCTGAGGCTGCAGCCTTGCTACAGTGACTTGACCATTACAGCAGAATGAAACAGAAGATTTCACTGCAACAATGGGCATTCCTTGAGAGCAACCATTGTTACCGAATTGTCAGAGGGAACTTCAGCAAAGAAAGAGGTGGTGGGAATTAATGTTTATATGCGAAGAAATAAATTTTGGATAGGTGATGTGAAAATCTCCTGTAAAGGAAAAGACTATGCAAATATATGTGTGTGTGTATATATGTATATATATTTACTATATAAATAATGTAAAATAATGAATAGATGTAAAATAATACAGGTGTAGATTTTACTTGGGATTTCTTATAGAAATGATATTATTTTAGACTCTGACCTGTTGGCAGAGCCAAAACATACTTTTTACAGTTAACGTTGGAGTTCAATATTATTGAAGGTGGTGGTTGTGAAGTAAAGATAGTAACTGCCTTGTATAATGCTTAAGTGTAACAGACCTTTCTACTGCTTTGGAAAATTCTGAGGTGAAGCCCCAGCCACCTGAAAGGCTGCCCAGCTGCTGCACTTTGCAGTGTAGGTTTCTTTGGGCTGAACATGAAATGAACGTGGGAAATCAGTTACCTTAGATACCATGTCTGCTTTCAATAACTGGGAGCAAAGCCACAAGACTAGAACTAGGTGAAGTTTCAGGGTCTAGCAAGAGAGGGGCTAGTGGTAGAAAGCTGGCTTGGAACAAGAAACAAAGGAAAGAACCTGGCTCTTCTGATGCCTTCTGTGCTCAGAAAGCAGGGCAGTGTCTGTCCTCATGGAAAAATACCTGTAGCAATGAAATACAGCCTTAGTTTCTCTTTCAGCAGGAGCAGCATTCAGCAGGCCAGTACTCGACAGAAGCTCTAGATGAAATACTGGCTTAGGTTTGGTGTGAAAGTGGCCCACATGTTTGTTTCTATCCTTGTCGTATTCAGCTTTTCCATCTCTATTATCTCTTTTCCCATACAGAGCTATTGCTGTAAATACATATCTGAGTTCTATAACAACATTCTGAAGCAACAATCAAGCAGTGGCTATCTATATAGAATGGAATAGTCAGAGTAAGTTGTTAGTTGTTTTTTTTTGTCAAGTTTGGAAATTTCAGTTTCCTAGTCTGTACTTTACATGTAGAAATAAAAATCTATAGGAATACAACACATAGTGAAAAATTGTGAAAATGCATGAAAAATAGTCTTGACTCTAGAAGGTCCCCAACTCCAGAAGACAGATGTACTTGCCAGAGCCAGAAGTAGTCTATTGAGTCATGTAAGCACCATAAAGTTAGCTGAAACACTAATTAAGCATGGTCATCTTAAAAGAAGAATTCATGCTTCATCCTGGCAAGACGCCCATAAGGAAAAGATAGATCTGTCATAGTCTTGCAGACTGTAGCAATTAAGGTTTAAAATACTTCCCAGTCTAAAACAAGGGTAGTTCAGACAGATCTAACTGTTTAAACAGCATCCCTTATGAGCTGACATTGTTTTTCTCTTTCAGACTGACATGTTTAATTTTTATTTTGTTATTGGCATCTGTGTAAAATGTAGAGAAAAACAGAAACAGAAATTAGGAAGTACTGTCAACACCTTTTATAGAAACTGAATGGCTAGAAAACAATTATATGGAATAGCCAGAACATTCTGTGTGTAGTTGTAGTACAGAAAGTAGAAAATTAAATTTTGTACCTTGGAGTAGTTAAGAAAAAGGTTCTCTCTCTGCAGGTTTTGCTCTTTTTTGTCTGTGAAAAGTGGCTTTCTTGCTGTTAAATGGATAAAATGTTTTCCGACTTTATTTAAAATTTATTTCCAAATCTTGCATTTTGGCTCACATCCCAACCTATGAATTCTGGAGGTGAGAGATCTCCATTAATTTAGTCATATTGCTTTAAGATTTTGAATAGTGGGTAAATACAAAATGAAAGGTCGAATTGATTGAATGTGCATCTGAGTTAAATAGGATAAACACATTGTATGTGAGTATGATCTCCCAGTATAATTTTGGATAATGTGCTATCTCGTTAGGTCTCTCAACTCTCACAATCTATTTTCTATTCCGAAAGGTCAGTCTAGTTTTAAGGGTGCAAGGTATTCAGGGGCCCAAGATCATGAACCTTTTCATAGTGCCCTATTACTCTGTGTTACATTTCTGGTGTAATCCAATACTTGTCTCAGAGAAGTCTGCCCTCTGGCATAGTCATTCCACTGTCACAAGAGTTTAGTTTTCTGTGATCTCGGTGGTATTTAACGATAAGGTCTGAACTGCATGTTTAGTAGAAGCTGTGGGAACATGGATGTCAAGTCCATTCATCACAGATAGTAAAATAAAAATCTCCAGGCTGGGCTGTCAGCCAAGGATTAGCTGTGCCCCCACTGCAAAACCTATTCAAACAACCCACCGATTAGGTCAGCTTGTCCTTCTGCCCTAAGACTTTTTTTAGGAGAAACTGGTAATTACAGCTTGCAGTTCTTGAGGCTGTGTATAGGTATGTAACTGGAAGACCATAGGCCACTCCTGTGTAGTGTTTGCTTCACTGAGGTCAGGCTGACACAATGGCATAGTTGATATCAAATGGTGTGTTCCAAGAAGCAGATGAATGCAAGAGATGGAAGGGTATCAGCAGCACTCTGATAGCAGCTTATGAGCATATTTTTGTTACTCAGCAATTAATTTTTGATGTGACTTTATTTGAAAGGTAAATATTAGCTGTATATTTTATTAAAGGGTAAATAAGACCAAATTATTAGCATGTTTTCTCATAATACTTAAAAAATTAATTTTTTTGCAGTGATGATGTGACTTTGATATAGACGTGTCTGAGAGGCACACAAGGAAATCAAACACATGCTACAGAAATTTTGACTGGTTTTGCTGCTTTGATTTGGCTAATGAAAACAGGCAGTGTCTCTTTTGGTGGGGCCTGGTGACCTATCTCTGTCTTTCAAGTGGTGTGCTGGTGATTTGTGGTGGATGAACTGGGGTGACTTTTCTTACTTATCTAGTTAAAAAGGTCACAAAGACAACTTACAATCCTCTGTTGTGAAAAAAACTTTTACTTTTCTCTACTGCAGCTCTCAATCAGTGTGGCTGTTCTGCATGGTTAACAACATATCTCCAGAATCCTATTACTATGCAAAGTAATTTCAAATTATTTTGCAAATAAATTGCTCAGACTCTGTTGGATTTCCTGACTTTCTGGAGTTATCTTAAATTCTCAGAACCATTTGGCCCCATTCATTTTCATTTGCAGAATTATCTGTAATATGGAAATCAGTGTTAATTATTTTTTTAGCCACCATTGTCATTGCTAGCCAAAAGTGACATTTTAAATCTTTGTCTTATTAGCAATTCTGATATAGAGGCATTCGTTCAGCATGGTGCTGTGGTCTGTGTCTCTGGCACCTTCCCTGGCTGCCTTACTCCAGGCTGCCCAGAAAGTCAGTGGGAAGCAGAGCTGGGTGGGATATTCTTACTGCAGTATTGAATGCAGCAACATTCTCTCACTGGCTGGTGTTTGCCAGGACTTCCAGGCGCTTCTCAAGGTGCTTGCCTCAAACCATATGGCGTTAGTTACTTTGCATTCAGGCCTGGCAAATTCTGTCCCCTTCACGAGCTGCAAGGGTAGCTGGAACCAGCTCCAACAAGCTCTATGGGTATTTAATCTTGTTGGCTCAGGAACTGGCTTTGGACTGGGGTGTTATGTAAAGGATGTGGGAGACATGCCCAAGTAGTAGCTCACTGCACCAGCTTTTGGATGTGTGCTGAGAAAGGTTTTCATTCATGTTTTTCCTCTTGGTCTGAAGAACTTCTAAAGTGTGCTCTTAACTTTGTAGTTTGACACGTTAAGATTTGTATTTAAAATTTAATTATACATTTATTAAAATGTTGAGGCAGGGTATGAATATGTAAAATGAGATTTGAAATTAAATGTCAAGTTAGGGTTTGCTTTAGGGTCTGCAAAATTTGGTGTACCTAGAATATGGCTTTAAAATCTGTAGCAGTCTTAATGAGTTCTCAATATACTTGTAATTCTGAAGCTCTTAGAAAGGAAATCACTTTTGTTAGCTAATGAATAACAGGCTAAGCAGAACAAATTCTGAAATTTGACATTTTTTCAAAGAACCATATATATAGTAAAATCATGACAATGGAACTTGTTTATTAAAGTAATGAACTGATTTTATCACTTCATTCTTGGTATCTTAGTACCTGGTATTAGCCTGGTATGGTTGCCGTGGTAACAGAACACACTGTTCCTTTCATTTGACCTGAAGTTCAAGCCCTGCTGTTGCAGCAGAAATGCCAAGAACACCTCCACTTTTATTAAAAACCCCCTCTCAAATACATGCAAAAAAAAAAAAGGTTTAAAAGAAAGGACAATGTGACATGATGTTGTGAAACCAAAAAAGAAAAGGGGTTGCTTTCAACTAGAGGCCCAAGAAATAAACAACTGTTAGGATGCATATGTTCATAGCATGTTCTGTCCTTAGATTGACTGGCTCCCACATCATTATATTCATTAGTCACAGTGGAAGTGACTACCCTTTAAAAATTACATTTTTTTTCTTTGCTTTGAGCACCTGTTGGACTTCTTCTCAGGAGAGCATCAACCTGCTCAGTTCCACTTACTGACCAGCTGCCAAGGCAGGAAATGGTTGGAGAGGTCAGAGAAGATTCAAATTAGGGTCTGGCCAGAGGAGAGCTCCTGCTGGCTGGTGTTTAGGGACTTCTAACCAGGTTTCTAACCTGGTCTCTCCCTGTGACTTCAGGGTCAGTGACTATTTTGAGGCTCTGATCCATAACCCTGTGGAATCCATTTGGTCTTGGCTGGAGCCCTGAAAATGGGGAAATTCTTGGGTATTGCTGGAGGAGATACACTTTCCTGAATCCAGTTAGTGAGATGAGAAGGTAGGCAAGACAATCTCAAAGCATACTCTGAAAATCAGAATGTGCTGAGATCAGTGGAGTTTGAAAACATAAGTTGTGCTGAAGAAGTAGCAGCAATGCTATTGCAGTCTTTGAAGAGATTATGAACACAACATAAATCTGTGATGCAGTAAAAAGGGGAAAATATGTGCTTTCCTGACTTTGCCTGTGTGTGCCATGCTGCCCTCAGTTTGTCACCTTTGTATCTTTAAGGAAGATGTCTGCTTTACACGCCTTTGGTGATCTAAACTGGTCTAGGCTTTCAAGGTAAACAGTTTATAATCTCCAACTTTCAGTTTGAGAACTGTGAAAATGACTTTAAAGCAAAAAGAAAAGGGGAAAGCTCGCAACTTGAGCAGACCTAAACATTGAGATCTTGATGCTGTATATAGTACAGGTGCTTATGCTGCCTGTGACTTGCCAAGTCACACAGCAGCTGCTCTGTTTGTTATTGCTGCTGAACTTCAGTAGGGAGCATGTTCAGAATGATGTGTGCTGTCCATTCTGCAGCGCTTGCCATACTTCTGCACAAGCTGTGCGACATAACATTGCGCATGTCAGCCACCGTTTGGCCAAATCCAGGTGGGTGGCTGGTTGTGTCTTTAAAGTTCAAGAATAGGACTACAGGACTTCCTTTCAGCCATGTAATACTGTTCTGACCTGGGATATTGGCTGTTGACTGAGGACTGTCTCAAAGTTAAAAGAAGTATGGGTAGACTTTAGCAGTCTATATGAAGTGGTCATTTGGGACTGGTGTAAAACTATTCAATATCCAAATAATTGCATCAGGGTTGGACAGCAAGCATGAGTTGAATGCTAAACCTTTGATCCTTGAGAATACTAATGCCTGGTTGTGCTAGAAGCCAAAAAGCTTGGAAGGGCATGGTGAGGGCAACATGGGCTTGGAGGATCCATAAGGGCTGGCAAACTGTGAGTCAAGGATGAATATGGTGGGGGATGCTTGGAATGGTACCCATCCTGCAGTGCCCTCACGCAGTGCACGGGGCTGGCCCAGTACAGTGATTTGGGTCAGATACATGGCAGTAATTGCCAAGCAAGTATATGGTGATGAAATAGGTCACACATCCAGAACAGATAAATCCTGTGGTAAAGTAGAAATCTAATCTAGGTGAGCTTTTCAAGGTCATTGTGTCCCAAGGGTTTTGTGGTTCAGTTTTTACACTGCTGTACACCAGAAATCATGGATCCTCTCTGGATGTGTGGTTGGTTCTCCCTGCCTCCATTTTGAGACTTACAACTATGTTGGAGTATAATCAAAAGCCAAGAGTTACTAGTCTATTGTTGCATTTACTCGGAACAAAATGATTGAGAGAATTGTGTTCCTCCAGAATTATCATTGCTTCCAAAGAGTAAAACATGAATACAAATTAGTTTGCAAATATCATTCTAACATCAGTAATTTTCAGTTGAAGAAAATATGAACAAAGTATAAATAACCTAATTGTTGGCATTCTTCCTAACACAACTGATGCCTCGCGAATTCCGATTTTACGGGAAATAGATTAAAAAAAAACAAACTCACAACACAAGCACGTGAAAGTTATTCTGTGCTGTTCAAATGGTAGATCAATTTAGGCTTACTTGCCATGCAGTGTGCCCTTTGATAAAAAGGGAACATTCCAACTTAGTCTTCCTTTCTATTATTGTCATGGTTGTGATAGAAGCTTGTGTTTCATTTTATGGTAGCAAGAAAAGAGGATATAATCTGAACACCAGTGTCAAACAAAAAGGCTTTACCCAATGTTGTTTGCTTCTAATGTTTCTTTTAAAGATGCTCTACTCTTCTGTTTCTCTGAAAGCGAGCCACAGATTTCACGAACAGGTTGTAGTTTAACCCTTCCCAATAGTATGAGCACTCACTGTCAGGATGCAGCTTCTGGTCCATTGTGTGTAGCTTTGGGGTTGTGGGATTTCAGGGTTGAAGTATATGGAAAGCCCTGAGCATGCAGTGTGCAGAGAAGTGTGGCGATCCTAATCTTTTTTCCCCAAGTTATGTAAAAACCTGAATCAAAACAGCCTTTCTCCTTCTCTTCCAAGCCTTTCAGGTTTGGTTTACAGCATGTGAGTAGGCACAACCCTGCTGCTCTTTCAGAAGTGCCTTAAAGAGTTATTTGAGACCTTTGCTTGGGTACAGGAGAAGCATGACCCTGTGGGTTTCCAAACTGCAAAAGTCAGAAGCTTCAACACGTTGGTCTGCCCATCACAGCCTGGATATAATCAAGAAATATCTGCTCTCAAAATGCTTGACAAAAAATTTGTTTTATGATGTTAAGTAAAGGTCTTAGTATCCCATTTTTCACTTTCCAAAGTTTAACTAAATAATATTTTGGAAACAAGTTTTTTGTTTTTTGTTCTTTTTGTTGTTTGTTTAGTTTTGTGTTTTGTTTGTTTGGTTTGTTGGGTTTTTTTAGTTTTTTTTTGTTGTTTTTTTAGGGTTTTTTTTAAGTCCTGAACAAAGATCAAATGTAATTTGTGATTGTTGGTTGAGGAAAAAGATAACTTTGAAACAGCTAATGAAGATATAGTTGACCCTGAATAAAAAGTTAAGGTGTGAAATGTTATTTTTTGTATTATTAGATAAGCTTTTAATTTTGGTGGAAGTGAATAAATTAGAATGCATATTACTACTTTCTTAGTGTTTCTTTGTTTATTAAAAGTTGTGTTTTGCCTTTGTTTTTTCTTAATGCTGGATTTCTGCTATAATTAGTGATCTTGATTCCATGTCAGTCTTGATCCAAACTATGCTTGAGAACCACTATGCTTTATATTTCTTCTCAAGATTTTTCTTTTTTTTCTTTTATTTGATGTAACAATGTGATATAAACTATAAGCTTTCCAGGAGACAGTTTGACCTAGAAGGCACTATTGTCTTAGAAATAACATACTTACATGGCTGTTACGACTAATACATATTAAAAAACATCTGAAGAATGAAGTAAGAATCAAGAAATAATATTTAAACATTCTTCCAAAACAGTATTTTCAGTGGTTTCCGTGATTATTTTTACAGGAAAAAAATTGCTTTTGTTATAGCTTAATTTTTAATTTTGGTATGTTTGTTTTGTTTTGCAACATATTCTAGACAAAAAGAATCTCCAAAATGTCATGTTCAGGATAGCTGAGGTTGAGATTTCTAATGCCCTTGGTTATTCCTCTCTGTGGTGTGTGCAAAGGTGTCAAGTAGCCTGTGACACCTGATAATAGCACTTCCTTCTAAACAGCTTGTGTGAGAAATTTAGGATATTGCCAAATTCCATAAGCATAAAAAGGCATATTTGTCAAGATGTATTTTGTCTTATTCATTTATTCTTGTTAAAGGTAACCCAGATGTTATGTTTAAACACATCTTTAAGTGATCTGCACTGAAGATCTAGTTCATTCAGAGTGACTCGTTTGTTCTTCCAGTGCAACTAGTAGAGGAGTTCTACAAGAATTACATGTACTTTTTAAGCATAACTTACCTTGTTAAACAAGAGCTGGGAATTCAGATTTGTTCTTTCTCAACTTGACTCTTTCAAGGTATGTGCAGGAAGGGCATATGAAGTTCCTTCGCTTGAAATCAGGAAAATTTATTTTGTGTCAGCTATAACTCTAGTTCCTTTGTTAGACTGAAAGAAAATTAAATTAAGTCTTAGTGTTGAGGTACTTTTACTTGGTAAAATAAATTTTGGAGGTGATCAGAGCTCTAATTATGGTAGAAGTCAATTATTCACTAAAATGACCATTTATATCTCTTAATTATTTTTCATTTATGCAATATCAACTAGTGACAGAGCCCAGTCTCTCCAACATACTATGGATGGGGCACATGTACTGGCACTGATCATCAGCTGTTGTGTTAGCTCCTTGTGGCAGTGCCAGTGTTGTAGAGAGGTCCGAGGTGTGATTGCCAAACCATCTTGGTCTTCTCATTTCATTCTTATCGGGTTCTTTAATCAGTCAGTGGCCTGACAGCATATCAAGTAATGGACTGGAATCAATGATCCTCCACCAGGAGGTATGCCAGGTTGTATACCACAGAATTAAATAGAAAAAAAATATTTTGAGAGGAAAAAGTCATGTGTGTGTGGCATTAAGGATGAGTCTCTGGGATGAGTAGGCTGGCTCGTGCACAGTGCTGGGATTCAGACGAGCCCTTCTCAAACCGTGGCTTTTTCATAGGTATGCTCCCTTTATATATTTGCTATTATTGCTGGGGCTGTCTCTGCTGGCATGGCTATTATAAGGATAACTATGCATATAACTGGGTCAAGAACATTTTTTTTCAACTGAAAGCAAGCTGTGTTGTTGCATCCTGGTGTTTTGGGGACGAATATTAGTTTTTCTACTTGAGCTAGCAGGGGTACAAGTTACTTTTTTACTTTTCATCTGCTTATCTTTCCAGACCAGTTAGTGTGAGAGGTATCTATGTGATGCCTCCTTCCTACTGAAATCCTTTGTTTTTAGTATTTTTAATTTTTTTTTCCTTTAAAGACCATAGCTCTATGCAGTGAGTCATATCCAAAGCCGTGCCAGTGTCAGTAAAAACTAAGGGTGAGGTACTGTAGTGTCCCTGCCCACACCCAGGCCCCATCCTGCTGCCTTCAAGCTTCTTTCCAGGCCCCATCATGGTCCATGCCTCCCCTGGCTTCAGAGTGCATCTGCTAAACCTGGATCACTGAGTTGGATCAGTCTAATTGTTTAAGCTGCTTCTTTAGGTTCCTTTGCATTTGAGGAAGGGCCCTGAACCCTGCAGGTATGGGCACCTCTGACCATCCCTGGGGCATGGGTTGGATCCCTCTGTTTAGTTCCCAGCCTGCATGGAAAGCAGTGCACCCACAGGAGCCTTTCAAAAGGGGGAAAGGGAGGGATTTAGTTGGGGAGGGTGATTCCTGCTATGGCTCTTGATTATCAGTGGCATTTGTGTTACTGTCCTAAAAATAACATTAATAAGACAGTGCTGTAGCAATGGCACTGTGGCTGGTGGTGCATATTGGATTGGAATTTCTCTCTGAGCTCTCTTGCTCATCTTTTCATTGAAATATGTTTTATTAAGGAAAGTATTACAGGGTTTTTTTTTTCATCATTGAAGCTACTCTTAAATTTTAGAGAAGCCACTCTAAGTTGTGCCAGGAACTTCAGTATAGCTGTTAAGTTGGTGGCAGCTGTCAGCCTTGCAGTTTGGGGACTTTTTTGATGGAGTACAAACCTTGAAAGCATTCTGTGTTTGCTGCTCAAAATATTAACTCTGCTCCTAGGAAAGTGTAGACAAGGATGGTGAAGTTGCCAGCTGTCATTTTATTTTGGTATTTATTTATTTATAAAGTTACCCTATTGTCATCATACAAGTGTAGTGGTGGGTGGAATGGTGGCTCATTTGAGCTGCTGATTGGTGTCGGGACTGCATCTGGAGTTTTAAAATAGTATGCCCAGTGCTGATGGACAGATTTTTAGCAATCTCAAAAATCTGACATACTTTTAAACACGGCTTGTATTTTCTGTCATGTCACATGTGTGAGAATGGATCGTACCTTATTGTACCACAGTTAAGCAGGTGTATGGTGGTCATTAGTTTATCTTTTCAAGATCTTCCATGGGTATGTTGTGAAATTTTGCTCTTAAGAATAATAAAAATAAGCCTTTCCTTTATTGCCAATACTATTTGCATTTCCCGTGTCTCAAGGTGTGAATTCTGTAATAAAAATTAGAGGTGAGAAGTTTGGGGAAATGAAGGAAATGCAAAAATAACAATAATATAACAGCAGAGGAGCATAAAAGCCTTTCTTAAGGAAACAAGGCTTGTATGACTGCACTGGTAATGTGTTAATAACTTCTGAGGTTGCTGGTCAACTTAGCAAAATTTGACAGTTGCAGAGAGATCTCAAAGGTGTTGAGTTTCTAGCAGTTTTATAAGACTAAGAGTCTGGAGAGGAGAGAGAGACAGAGACATTTGTGCTCCAGCCATGGGAAGAGCTGCAGAGTGAGCTCAGTTATATGATCAGAGCTTAGACACTTAGCAGAAGGGAGTCCTGCGAAGACTACAGCTGGACGGGTTTCCTCCAAACTTGCTTTCTTATTTCATATCTCCAGGAAATAACCCAACTCAAGATGAGGAGCTGCAGGGAAGCAGGTTGTGTGGGGCAAAGGTATCCAGTAAGGGGAGAGGATGCTGCGAACCAATCCCAAATTGAGGAACATGATTCTGAACTTCTCAGCATCAGTTTTGACTACTGTTATGCCTAGTGCATCAGTTTTGATAAAATTTTGAGCATGTGTGGTTCTCCTGGCTCATTCCCAATGGGTCATATTGTAGTGGATTGGGAAAATGCCTCTGATGAAAGCTTTTTTTTTATGGGAATCATTGCACTGTAGTCTGCAGTGCTTTCTGCACTGCTGCTGAAGTTGCAGTGTGGAGCTGTGCTGCCCATCCCTACCACCGCTCTATCCGAGTGAGGCTGCCTGGAAGTATCAGACTAAACCGCAAGGGCTGGCTGGGAAAGTTCGGCTTTCCACTTTTGTATGAAAACCTATTGGGTAGTTATTATCCTTAATTTTCCTCTCTTGCTTGCTTTTATTAAAATAGGAATCACGAAATGACTGCCACAGTGTATTTCATAAGTCTTGGTTCCTTAATAGTTCCCTGTGTAATTTTGATACACATTCTCTTGGGTCTGGCAACTATAAACCAACCACTATAGCTTTCACTATGGCAGCTTTTCTGCAGAATGTGTTTCATAAAATGGCCTGTTAAAGGTTTTCAAATATTTCCTTATTGTTGCAGGCTTCCAAGGTACCACCCTGAACAGCTTATTATACTTCTGCTCTTTCTTACGCTCCTTAAAGAATGTATTTTTTTTATTAGGCCTTGTTCCTCAAGGACAGACTTGCTGTACTAAGCTTGTTACAATTTTAATAGACTTTCCTGTCACTTAGTCTTGTACATGGGCCATGAAACTTCAGGAATCTCTGAGACTTAATGTTATTTAAAAAGTGCCTCCTGCTTCTTCTCTAATTAATTGCAATCAGAAAGGCTAGTTGGTGGACACATGGTGTCGCAGCTTCTGTGAAATACTGCCTGATGGCTATAAACATTGCCATATGTTCTCTGTGAAATATTGCCATAATCACTGGCAACAGGAACAGCTGATAGGAGATGAAGGATTGGTTTTCTTCTCTGTTTTTGGCTTAACTTCGAAAATGTGTGAAACACTTCCTGATCACCTTGGTGTTTCATGTAGTTGCTTCTATCTATAGTGGGCTTGTTTTTGTCTAAAATGTTATTTCAGTAACTTTTATCTTTCATGTTCCACTGCTAGTGTTTCTCTGCATACTGTGTCCATTTGCTAAAACCACTGCTTAATCAAAGTAGGAAGTTAGAGGGTGGGGTTTTTTCCCCAAAATGAAGCAGATAATCTTATAAAGCTAAATAGTTTAAAAATTAATTAGAACTCTCAAAAGCTTGACAGGCAATGAACTGCAAGTTTTGATCTAATGAGAAAGTTGCTGTTCTTCACTGTAATGTAAGTGAAAGGACCATTTTGGGGCTGAGCTGTTTACTAACTCCTGATTTTTGAGAAAGTGAAAAGTCTTTAAAGGTATGGCCTTAATTAATGTTAGATTTCTTTTCAGCCTTTCATCATAAAAGGAGTGGCTGTTGCAGTTTGTGGTAACATTCAACAGCGTTAGTACAAGCATTATTTCCTCCACTAATAGAACTTCATTATGCTATAGCAACAGCCTAGTAAGAAAGATCATCTTTCAGTAAAGCAGTGTATTAAAGACTGTACATCGGCATTTCCAAAAGGCTTTCCTTTGTGTGTTTTGCCTCTGACATTGTTTTGAGCACTTTGGCCTCCATTATAAGGAGACCATTCATTAGAAGTAGCAATCCTCCAATTACCTCAACACAGCCAGAAGCCTCAAAAGACTGCTTCTACAGTAAGTGTGATTCAGTAAGAGAAAGGCAGTACATTAAGCATGTAAAGTGTTTTTGTGTCTCTGGTTAGAAGCATAGGGCTCTCATGAAAGTAAGCAAACAGGATTGATTCTGCTCCTTTTATTAGAATTGGTTTCTTTTAAGCACTGCTTTTCTGTCTCAAATTACTAATTCTAATAGGGTACTTGCTAGCTCTGAGAAATATTTTGTTTTATTAAAGCAACAAATGGTTTTACACGGCCCTCTATACTTCGGGAGTTGCGGGCTATTGAAGCAAGCTCTGTCTTACATGCACAGCTCGGGCTATTAAACTGTACACAGGTGATTGATCTCTTTAATAAAACCCTGTTCTTTTGTAAGGAAAGAGTGATAAACAAATGTACTTGTTTGTCCGGTGCTTTGGAGATTACGGTAACATGAGGACATCAAGAATGCCATTTTAATGAATAAAGTAGATGAAACACATCAATATGGGCTTTGTTTTAAGCATGTCTGAAAACCAATATGCTTTAAGTTAATTTGATTCATGCTTTTCATTCATTTGTAACAGCGTGTACATTTTAACAGAAAACATTTTATACTTAAGCAAATAAAAAACCTGGCAGGTAGAAGATTCTGGCACTTTCTGCATGAGGATTGCGCAAATGAGGAATGGCGACTTTACAAATCCCCTCTCCCGTGGCAGCTTGTGGCTCTGGCTCCTGCAATGTTTTGAAGGACATGTCACAAGCATGCCTGAGGGGGGCTGGCTGCAGAGCTGTGTGGTGTGAAGGATAGCTGGAGAGCTGCTCGGAAAATACAAGGCTATACAGATCACTACAACCCCGACGCCAAAAATTCTCTGCTCTTCATTCATGCTGACGTTTTTCAGGAATAACTCTGCTGATGTCAATAGTTACACTGTTTTTTTTTTTATTTTTTTTGAGACAAGTGAGAGAAAAGGAATCAAGCCCTCATTTCTTCTGCCATCCACTAAAAAGCACTCTTTCCATGGCAACCCCTGTTTCCATGGTAGATGCTGTATTGCCCTTCAGAGAAGCTTTATTAAGAGACACATATTGTCATGTGAATGTGGTTGCATTTTATAGCACTCTAAAGGAAAGCTATAGTGAATTGTAATTTTTTTTAAGTTGTAGTGCTTTTTTCATTATACAGTGTGGTGAAGGATTATTGCTGCCAGTGCTTGGTGGTGTCATGGGAGTACAATAAAACATCGTTCTTTCCCTTTTGTTAGGATATTTTTCAAATTGCTGTATTTACTAATATGTTATGATCATTGTTTTCTAAACTCTCTTTAGGTATATGTTGGTATGCAAGATAATCATAGTCCTTTTGCAACTTTAAAAATAAATATGCAATAAAGGTTTTCCTACTCCTAGGTTCAATGTGGGAAGTGATGTTGGCAAATTCAAAGGCTTAACTTCCATTCTAAAAAGAAAATGTAAACCCACAGAAATTTGTGGCTTCTTTTCTGTAATGACACCTATTAGAAGCTACTTTGAGTGTTTAAAATTAGCTAAATTTACAAAAGCAAGGTGCTGTATCTTCCTCTTTTGATTATAAAGGTGTAGCTGTAAAACTATTAAAAAGTTATATCATTGCTTTTATCTTGAGAGGGTTCACTATAATCACTCTTTTAGACTTTTCTGTCTACTGTCATTATGAGCTGTAAAGGTCTGATATACTAGGTGTAGTATCAGTCTTTCTCAAGATAAGCTAATGCATCCTGTAAGAATGTTAAGGTGACATATACAGAAATCTATCAAAATTTCTCTGAATTTTGGAGAGCTGCTTCACATTCTGTAATTGTCTGGGACTGAAGTCTGACAAGGCTCTGCAACTACATTTTGAAAACCCTTTAGTGTCTGCTTTTTCACTGTTCCATTCCAAACCTTGATCAGAAGATCTGCAGAAGGTGGAAAAAAACCCTAAAAGTGTACTTGTTTTCAAACAAGTTTGTTGTCTCTCATCAGAAGCTTTTCTTTTCAGAGACAACCCTGATAAGAATCTTTCAAAAAAGTCAGAGTGGGTCCTCTATGCAAAAAGAACTTTGTAGCCTAAGGCTGCGAAGGTAGGATAGTGCTTTTCAGACATCTGCCCTGGTGCTTGTTTCCCTGACTTGGTCACTGAAGTCACAGTTTGAAGGGAACTATATTTGAGTTGAAACAGAAAAAAAAACCCAAACATCAAAAGCTTGGAGAGAGTTTTAAGGATTTGTCACATGAGCAGTGGAATGCAGCTAGTGGTACCTCTGATGGTGAGGTTGGGAAAGTTGAAGCAAGATGGTGAAGAGTGTCAGGAGCTTATTTTGGGGAATTATGCGTAACCTTAAAGTTTAATTTATCACTCAGTAGATTGAAAGCTGACATGCGAATTAGAGGCTTTTATTTTGCTTTCAGGTGTGGTAACCGTCCTTTCGTCAGGAGCAGAGTCCCTTAGCAGATGTTTCATTAATATCACTTGATGAGAGTTGTTTTACTTTTATATTAGTTTTTTTTAATGCAATGAGAACTATACTTTAATGAACAATTTATTCCCTTTTACAGTAAGACCATAAAACTCTGAGTTGGTGTTTGTGAAAATCCTGGGGAGGCAAGATTAAGCTAAGATTTTAATTTATTTATTTTTTTAAGTCACTGAACGTATCTGTAGTCATGCTTTTTGCAGTCTGACTCTGCAGTGTTGCAAGTGAGCCATGGAAGTCTGTGATAATGCCTTTAACTATAATTCTATATAAAATTTCATTTTTGGTTTTGGTAAATCTGGGCTGATTGTCTGGGCTGATCAAAGGGGAGTTAATACTAATTGTCCTCACTACAGGTAATGCTGAAGTCAGGTGCATAACAAACAATGCTCATAAGGAGAAAATTGTTTTTGCTTTACTCTTTCATTTCCTCAGTTCTGAATGATCCTCTCCTGCGAATGAATCATTTGCCTTCTGTGTGCCACCTCAGGATGGATCCAATGGCACCAAAGCAAGGTGTTAATGTCGATAACCACAGGAACGCTGCCGAGGTGGCTCGGGGCAGAGCACAGGGAAAGAGCTGTGGAGCAGCAGCCAGACTGGGAGACTGCCATACCCTGTGCTCCACGGGGTCTTGGTGTAAGCATGTGGTATGATTCGGGTAGCTCGGTAACCTTGCAGAGCATTGCCATGGCTGCTCCCTCTTCAGAGCACTGTGCAGGCTGGCAATCCAGCCCTTGCACCCAAGGTGTGCAGACCTGTCCCAGGCTGGCTGGCCTCCCAGCCACTTAAATGCTTGAATGCCACCAGGAAGCCACGGCTTGCCCGCTGCTCCCGGGAGACTCCTCTGTGCCTGCAGCAGGATGTAGGGCCTGACAAGGTCTGGTCTAGCCTCTGAAAGCCTGTGTTGGAGGGCCAGGGTGTGCTTGCCAGTGTTACACAGACTCTGACCTTCCCTCTGGGTTATCTGTGACAGATTTCAGGATTTCTGGGCAGGAGTACTTGTGGAGAAAAATCTCCCCTCCTTGTTCTTCAAGAGAGAATTTAGGATGAGAGTGGAGAGCCCTTGTGCCCTGTGACCCTACTTCTGCTTTGTCTCCTGGTGTGTCCAGCTCTGGGGCAGCCTTGTGGAGGCTGCATCCAATCTGGGGCCATCCACACTCCCTTATTTCCCTCTTCACTCAGAGCTTGAAAGCTAAGAAGCAGAAGGCACCATGCTGATACTGTAGATACCTGACCAACATAAAGTATGCGTATGACTTTCACATCAAGGTAAGCTTTCACTGAGCAGAATTCCTCAGCATTGTAACTAAATCATCATACAATGTAATTAACGTATTTACACGCTCTTCTAGCAGCTCATCATAAAGGCAGTGTCTGTGTGCAGTCAGACACCTTGTTCAGCCAAGCAGGGATGAGGATGGGCTGGAGACTCTGCCCTCCTCCATCCCAGACCTGCTGGCAGCACACCTCACCTGCCCTGCTGCAGGTGTCTGCTGTGGTGCGGGGATTGCGGGTGGGGATCCAGCTGCTCTCACTTCAGTGGCAGCACAGTCCACAGTAGCAACAGAGTCAATTCCTCATAGTAACAGTGCTCTAATAACAACCAAAAATATGTTTTATGGCAGATGTTGATAACTAAATGCTCATCCCGTATATAGGTATTCAAATAATTGGAAATTCTTATAGCCTGTATCCAGTTGAGATCACCAAAGAATACCTTGATATTGAAGGTTAAAATCAATAGAGTCTGTTCTGATTACTTCTCAGATGTCTGTTCTATGTCTAATATAGTGTATTTGTATACACTATACAAATATAGGCTCTCATTCCTGTGACTGAGGTCTTCCTTTCTTGAATGAATGAGGGGATAAGCAATTGAATTTGAAAGATACTTTATGCAACAGAAAAGAATGTTAGTTTCTGGTTATCAAAGGCCAAGAAGCAAACTAGCAATTGAATCCTCAGTATTTATGACCCTTATCTTGGCAATCTGCCTCACACCTCTAAGGAGCTCTGGTTTTGGCTGTACTTCCAGTGCCTTGTGCTCAACTGGGTGGCCATTCCTTGGCAGCAAGTTGCTGAGACATCAAGATGACTCTTAGCATCCTTAGAAATTTTTCAGGATGTCTTCCTCAGTTGTTAGTGTTTCTTAATGACTTTTTACAGTGAAAATCAACTAGGAGGAACAGAGGGGACATTTAGCACATACTGTGCCTCTTCAGGCAGGGCACCGTGGTTCAAGCTAATGCCAGGCAACCAGTAGTGGGGTCCCTGTTTTTGAGGTCTCTTGAGCTTCACTGTGGTGGCTTTCCTTTGCTGGTGGCTTTTCTGGCTGGAAGAGGACAGGAGTCATCAGCTATTGCTGTTGTTTATAAGCATCATAAAGTCATGTGGAAAGTAATTGGTAACTAGGGAAAATGAATGTGTCTGGATGTGGCACAGGTGCTGTATTTATGCCTGTAACATTTTAATGCATTGGCTTCATAGTTTTGGGAGATGTGAAAAAAAATAAAGGGCTAAAAGGGTACGTAGGAAGCAGTGGCTGAAGAGTCAGTTTGTCTGCCTGACTGCATTTGCAATGATGTAACTCAGCCGTGGTCTTCAGTGGCATTTTCCTTCTAAAAAGGCTGTGAGTAACTGTCATTATTAACTGACTATACATAAAATGCAATTATGTGTGTTTCATACCTTAAGTGTAGCTTAAAAAAACCCTATAAAATTAAGAATTCTGAAATTGAGGAAATAATAAAAGTAGCAGGCATTTGGGTATGCAGATGTTCATAGTGAGTTATTATTTTCAATAACAGGAAAATCTTTTTAAGGGGGGCTGATCTGAGGAAAAAATAATATAATTGTTAGCAGTATAGATTCACCTCAGTAATGGCCAGGAGCAAAAGAAGGAATATCTTACTTAGGAACTGGAGAATTTTCTGTCTGTTCTTTACATGTGGACTGCCACTGTGGGTGTTTTGAAGGCACCACCCAGCGAGGGTGACTGAAGCCTGACAGCTGGCAGGGTCCCGTGCTGTGCCCTGGTTGTGTTAATTGTGACCATGAAGGGACACTGCTGGCTTCAGGTTTTAAACTTTTTTGTCTTTTTTAAAGGAAAGCCAAAATTAGAGTAAACATGTTTGTCACTTTACTTTGATTCTGCAACAGCTTTCCTAAAGTTTTAGATTATTCTTATCAGTAGTTATTTCTCAATTACAAAATTATAAAAATAGGAAGCAAAATAACTTGAACTAATTCTAAGAAGAAGAATGATATTGGATTTGTTGATTATTTTTTTTTAACAGCATTGAAAAAAATAATTCATGAATTGGGTGTTCTCAATAAAAGGCAGTGTTGCACATCAGCTTCCCTTGTAATTAAAGGATAGCTTCCTAAGTGGTAGCAACAAGTGCTACTCGTTGCTCTTTTATGCACCATCAGTAAGAATAATGTGTAAATGAAAAAGTTTTAGCATGAGTCAACACTACCCAGTCATACTCTTCAGATTCCTGTTTGAATAAGGTAAAAAATACACTATTCTCTAGTTCCTGCTTAAAATTCTCCTTAGGAAAATACAGAGAAAAAAGGGAAAATTAAAATTCTAGAAATCTATCACAGTGCATAAATGCAGATTTGAAACTGAGATCTGCAGAGTCAATGGAAGCTGTTGCACACTGCATCATGTAAATTGCACAGAAGAGATTTCTGTGACAGGTTCTGTTTGATTTCATTTTGTTATTACTGCTTCTTCCTGCTTATCTTATTTCTAGTGAATACTAGAAAAATGTAAGTATAATAATAAGAAATCCCAAATGTAGTGGCTGTTTTTAAAAACAGCCGACTTCTAAATCTAGTTATGAATATTATTTTACAGGTGCTGTTAATGTGTGAAGGGACAGGAATTGGACTTGTGTCAGAGGCGCCCTTAGGATGCATCTGTAGTGAACTATAGAGCTGGAAGGTGGGAAGGGTAGTGCTGGAGCAGGTCTTACAGAGATGCAGGTTCCTCTTTGCTCAACAATATTTACTAGCATTGCTTCAGCTTATAGTTCTGAACTAGTTAATGGGGCACATTGCCTTAGTACTCTACAGCAAAAGTTTTGGGTATTTTTCAAAGAAAATGAATGCACTTTGCTTATCCTTTGTCAATGGTAGTTACAAATAGAACTACAATTTCAAGTAATAGCTATAAGCCATTACTCTAATGGTTTGACAAATACCTGTGAGGATAGACTGCAATATTTCATCTGAGAAAGGACTGAATATTAAATAAATGTAACCTCCCACTGGGTTCTGCTTTAACCTCCTACTGGTTTTGGAAGGTGAATTTAAGAGCTGAAAGCATTTTAGATTAAATGGGTAGAGGTTCAGTAAGACTTAGACAGCAGATTAGCACTTTGTGTTCATAACAATCCTTTCCCTCTTTCCATTATCACTTCAAGCACATCATTGCAGAGTGCAGAATTTAACTTGAGTCATGTATACAGTTGGCTTGTACTGATCACCTAATAGCTATGGATAATTGATTAGTATATTGTTTATTAATAATATTTTTTCTCTAATTTTTTTCATACTTCTGGTATGTTGGACTGAGAATTGGGATTTCTCTATTAACTCAGTAGGCTGAACTTCTGAATCTTATCCTTGAGCTCAGTACCCCAGAGAGGAAGTTCTCAAGCCGTGACCTATTTTGCCTTAGAAGTTAGAAGTGATAAAGTTGTTAAAAATGTTTAACTCAAGACTTAAATGGGAGCAGAGCAGGAGACTATTCAATCCAAAGGAAATGCTTCCTATAAATTCTTCTTTTTATGGAAAAATACTTTTGGCATTAACTGATTTCAGCTGAGGGTAATGAGACAATGCCAGTGTGAAATACTTTTGTCTGTTGTGAGAAGTAAAAATGAATTGCTGATTGTACTAAGAGTTAATTTTTTTTAAAGATGGTAGTGATATATCATGGAAATACTTGTCTATATATGGAGAGAGACTTCAGAATAATTTCAGATCATTTTAGTCCAAGCAATAGCAAAACAGCTTTTTGAATATCAAGCCCTTTAATTATAAGGTGGAAAAGAGAAAAATATTAGAAGCTGAATGTAACGTCTGTTTTCATTCTATATTTTTATATTTTTTGACAAGAGAAAGCTACTTTGAAAGGATTTGATTATTCAGGTTGTAATTATTATAGTAGAGACCCACTCAAAAGGCAATTTGTCTTTCTAGAAAAATCCTGGTTATCAATTATGTCATACAGAACAATTTAAAAATATTTTAAAATTGTTCATGTGCCTTTATGGCAATCAGTTTATTTCACTTCTTACTGAATTCTGATAAACCAAACTGATAAGCAAATGTCTCCCACTGAAACCAAATTGATACTGTCGAAGTGCCTGTTCATGTGCTGAACTTCTGTTTCTAGTTCCTCTTCTGATACATTGCAACACCTGGCTCTCACCTCTGTCATCTCTTATGGGTTAGTTGATTTCTAAAATGCTTTGCTAGAAACAAATGGATTTAGTGAGCAACTAACAAACAAACTGCCCCTTGTCTCTGGGTGAAGGATGAATAGCTGTAGAGAAGCATGAGGATTTTCTCCCTGTTGAACTACCCCAGAACCAGTAGGTAGCCGGCTTGGTCTGCAGATGGATCAGTGGTCAGAGGAGTACGATTCTGATGCCTGGGTGTTTCAGTGGGTTTTTGTTTTTGAATTGAGCCAGAAGCAGTCTTTTGTAGGAAAAGAAAGCAATTGTGAGTCATTCACAGATGTTTCAAGCACACTTAGAAGCTAAATGTCTTCCTACTGTAGCAATAATAACATAACATTAAGAGGTGAAGGCTATCAACTCAGTCAAATAGAATTAAAAAAAATCTCATGCTCTCTTTTTGTTTTCCCTTAAGTATTATTTATTACCTTGCAGTAGTAACCGTGATGAGCTAAATACTTCCTTGCAGCCATAATATTCTGGTCTCAGCAAGGAGTGCATAATTTGACAGATGGATGTTGCTGAGGAAGGAGTGCAGAATGCAGGCAGGGTTGTGCTGATGAGGTGATGAATATTAGTTAAATTGAAATAGTGTGATCAGGACTGATTTCATATAGCCTGACCTTGCCCATTCAGTGTTTTTTCTTTTATATTCTGATCTGCTTTTTTTCAATCACTTACTATCAACACTAAGTGGTATAGCCTCATAGAGCTGCTCTGTATGCACGTCTTCTGATCAGCTGTGAACAAGGCAGTGGGACTCTAGCAGGGCTGCAGATGAAACCTCCACCATGGCAGCAGCCCCTACACTGCTGTGGGGGATCCAAGTTTTGGGTAGGGAAGCCGCTGATAGAAAAGAGTGACCTTATTGCTCAGATGCAACTGTTGCCAGCTGATGTAGTGTCTTCTTTCAGCGAGGTGCTGAAAGGTGCAGCAGAAGCTTCTTTAGCGGTAGGAAAATCAGAGGTTGCAGTGGGAGTATGGTTGATTTTCAGAGCTACACTGAACAAGCTTGTAAACGACAGAGAAGAGAACAGTGTAAGAAGAAAGGGAGTGCTCTCAGAACAGCTGCAATTCCAGTTAACAATAAGAAGATATGGAGCAAAGGAAAAATTTTCTGTCCCATCAGATTTAAGGCATACATTTATAAGATGAGGGGATTTGACTGGTGTGAAATGATAACTTTGGAAAAAGAGGCTTGGTGGAAGGAGGGTAATCAATGCTGCCAGGTTATATCAGCCTTATAGCAAAGATGGGAGTGGCACTGTACAGGAAGCATTTTATAAAATGCAACGGCATAAAAAACATTATGGTAGAAGAGCAGTGGAACCACTGTGGGCAGAAATCTCGTGCCCTAATAAAAATGTAGTGTTAAGATCGTGTTACCAGTCCCCCGCTCAGACCTGTAATAGTGCTCAGGAAATGTGAAATGAGAATAGAGAAGCTGCAAATTCAGCACAGGCAGCAACGGTGTGACATTTCAACAGGGGCTGGGGAGTGACTGGATTGGTGCCTTATCATGATGGGAAAAAGAGAGGATGCATTCAGATGTGCAAAGTGGCTGCTTCCCAGAACACCTGGTGCATCCAAAAAGATGTTATTCTGGATGTGATCCAGCATTATGCACTGGAGCTGCCTGGTAATTAAGCATCATAAGATTAGGTTGAGCTCTATAGCTGAAGAGAGCAGAATAAATGCATGCAGCATGTGGTCATTTGATTTTAAGTATAAAACCTGCAGTACAATGAGCCAATTGGACAACAAATCCTTAAAGAATTAGTCTAAAAAGCCTATAAGCACCCTGCAGGCTATTAACAATACACTTATTAGAATAAAGTTATCAGAAGCCCCCAAATATGTCTCATAATAAAAAGAGAATGCAAAATCATCCTCAGGAGCTTATCTCACTTAATAGAAATGTCAGGGAAGAATGCAGTAGCAAAATGGCCAGCTGCTGGAAATGGGAAAACCTGCTCAAATGAGCAGAAGAGGGAAGTCCTTAAAATATGGCAGGTAAAACACAAACAGGAAATTAAAAATCTCATAAAAAAATTAGAAAATTACCTTACAAAGGATGCTCAAGCTATTGACAAAAAGTTCCTTTACTATGTCAAACCCAGGAAATCTGTGGGACCACTTAACAACAGAGTAACTGGGGGTACTCAGAGAAAAGACTGGGGCAGAGATGCTCAATGAATTCTTTGTGTCAGTCTTTGCTGTTGAAGGTGCTGGGCAGATCTTTCATATGGGCTTGTTGTTATGTGTGAGATGGTGGTGGTGTGGTTTTTTGCTTGGGGTGTTTTATTATTGTGTTTTGTTTTGGTGTTGTTTGTGTGTTTGTTTTCAGCAGGTGGCTCAGAGAAACTAAATGAGCCTGAAATGTCTATCCTGGAGCTGTGCTGCTGCCCCATCACTGCATCCACGCAGCTGGTGGGCTGTCACTGTAAGCCCTGTCCATAAAATTGGTTCTGTAGGGTAACCTGGGAGTTAGTGACCAGTGTGTCTGATCTCCGTACTTGGTGAGTTGGTAGCACCCCTTTTAAAGAATAACACTATTCAGCACATGAGTAATCATGTGCAAGGTCCTGTGCAGCCCCTGGTATCAGTACAGGCTGGGGGATGAAGAGGTTGAGAATGGCCCTATGGAAATGGACTTGGGGGTACTGCAGTATGGAAAACTGGACATAAACCAGCAGTGTGCCAGAAAGCCAACTCTGTGAAGGGAAAACTGGATGTTGCAGCCCTTGCCCTTGAGAGACAGAACCGGTCTGTACCGAAGGGGGCCTACAGAGGATTTTATTTGCAAACACCACACTGTTTCCATATCACCATATCTTTTTGAGGCTTTTGAAGTTTATGCTCTGTTCCCTTCCTAAAGTGGGAATGGGGATACAAAAGTGGGTCTCTATTTTGTTTTTTTTTTTTTTTTGTTCTCAGTTAATCAACTAACAAATGGAGAAACTACAAGTTTATGATACTGGACGTACAAACTCGAGAGAAGAACACTTCCTACTAGTTTCTTCCTAAAATTACTTTTTTTGTTTAAATAACACCAGCCAACATTATTGTAGTTAATTTTATGTTCTTTTCAGAAATCCAACTGTTGCAAATGAAAGTAGCTATTTGTATTGATTCATTGGGACTATGATGCACAGGGTGCGTAAACTTAATTGCAGAAATACTGCTATACAAATACTATTAAATATTGACCACAAATATGAGTTTATAGGTAGAAAGAGTGCTTTTCATTCACTTTTGTTGAAGTAATTTCCTGCCCTTTTCTCCCCTAGGCAGTGATGTGATTTGTTTATAACATTATGGATGAATCCCAAAGCCACATGATTGAGCAAATAGTTAAAGCAAAATTGACATTTACTAGTTATAAGTTCAATAGAGAGAATGCTGTTTCTTTTATTAATGTGAGTATCTGTAAAACTCCTAGGCAAATCGCCAATATTAAGTCTATAATCTTCTCTGGCTATTAGAATAGGACTTTTCTCTGGAAAAATAAATATAGATTGATTCCCCCCCCCCCCTTCCCCAGATCCTGTCTGGATGTCTTGGGTGATTTTGTGACATGAGGATACCTACAGATGTGGATTCTGTATAACTGTGGCTGTATAACTATTTGTCATGTGTGAGTCTTCCTATCATGACGTGAAAGTCAGAATCTCGGCTTTTTTTAAGTGAAATTGAAGTTTTATTTTTAAAAGAAAAACACAGTATCCCCTGGAATGTTTCAAATAGAGTTAGCTCTCCTTAAAAATACATTACTTCTCTTAAGAGTTTGTGTAAAGAGGTACAGTATATGGAAAACTAGGCTAGATAGACTCTGAATGCTTATAGGACCTTTATATTACCTCTGATGTTCCAGGTAACTTATGTGAAGCATCTGAAATTGCACTTTGATTATAGTTGGTAAGAGCCCAGACCCAGGACAGGCAGTGCCAGGGTGATGTGTATGATGCCTTCATTTCCATTAGACCTGTCTGTTATCTTTGAGGCTCTTTGCAAGATACTTCATAAAACAGACAGTAAACAGAGAATATTAGAGTTAGTACAGCCATTTTCCTGGGTGCCTAATAGCCTTACAGTCATCAAAATGACTAATAGGTTTTGAAAGAAAATAATTAATATCCACAGGTTCAGAAATTACTCTATTAATGGATGTTCTCATCAATTAAACTTAATGGACTGAAAAGTGTTATTGATTGCTTTGGTGTTTTATCTAAACACACCAAAAAAAAAAGAAGAAAAGGAAAAAAGTGATTTGTCTAATTTTACTTGGTGACTATTTTCATGCCCATTTTTAATGTGAAGAATGTTAAACAAAAGTTGTATCAGTCTTTTTTTTTTTTCTCTGTGAATCTGCTCATGTCGTATGGCATGAGCGGGTCTGGTTTCTCCATGCAGGAAGTCCTTATGAGGTCATTTTAGGGAAATGTAGTTATTCTTTCAGCTAGAAACTTACTGCTGCTTCTTAGCTGAGGGAAGTTTGCACACTTCTTGTGTACCATTACAACTGGTTTATTAATCAGAAATCTGTGTGACCTGAAGGTCAAGTACTATATTATGTGTGCTTAGTACCTATATGGATAACTTTGACTTCGTTATTTTCTTGCTAGACTTAATCTTTCTTTAAGTGATATTGGATAATTCCTACTTTTTTCTTTACTCCTCTGTTTTGTTTTTCCAGTTTATATAGGCGAACCAATCACAAAGTGGATTTGGGAAGCAGTGGATAAGGGAACTATATGATATGGCTGTTTCTTGTGTTAGATGTATCACTGAGTTTAGAGACCGGCAAAAGCCCCAGCCTCGATAACTTCTGGTCCCCAGACCACATCAAGGTTTTCTGTCATCTTGTGCACAGGATTGTAAAGTTACTTGTAGGATAGTTGTGACTAAAGCTACAAGAGTTATTTGTAAGCCAGATTTAAATGTCAAGGTATTTGTGCAGAGACATGCTTGGTAAATGCTGGATCTGTGGTAGCTTAGTGATCAATCATGTGCCTTTTTCTCACCTTTATGCCATGTCACCATCTCAAGCTGCTGGTTCCTTCATGTGCAAGAGGATGCTGAAGGTTGCATTCTGATGTTAAACATTACGTTTTTATGAACACTTATAACTGTGTGGGATTTCTTACACAATCCTCTGTAAAGTTCAATTTCAAAATTTTCATCAATTTTAGTTATTGGATTCTTTGATTTTCCTTTTTTTCCTTGGTCCTACTGTTATTGCCATTTACTTGGTTTACTTGGCAGAGATGGGAGAAAGGTGATTTCCTGGGTTAACTGCATGACCCTGATAACTATCTGTTCTCTAAGGAAATGATTAATGTGCTTAAAATCATGTGATTTAAGACTTCTGGTTTTTTGTTTTGTTGGGTGTTGTTTTGTTGTCAGTTTTTTTTTAAATTGTAGTTGTGTTTTTGTTGTTGTGGTCTTCTTTTCTGTTTGTGGTTTTTTGTTTTTTTAAAAAAAAATTCCTATCTGCATCTGGGATATGATAGAAGAGAAAGTTAGGAATATAGATTAATTTGGATGCCTCTATCAGTGCATTTGAGAAGTACTTGACAAAGCTTTCTCCTGTATGTATGTAGAGATTGGGCTATTTGGGGTAGGGGCTCTACCAAATGATGACTTATGTTGGACAGGTGCTCCTGTTATGCCATTCCTCTTAGAACTAAATTCCTAGGTATTTTTCCACCATCAAGTTTCCCGTACTTGCCCATCTGGTATAAAAATCTCTTCCATCCCCTGACAGGAGACCAAAGTAGAGCTACCCAAACCCCAACTGTGCTGTGCTGTGATCACAGGGAGGCAGCTGCTGAACTAAGCTAGAGCGTGCTCAAGTTCTCCCTACTAGAGGTGTAAGAGCTCACAAGAAACACTGAATGACATCTGCTCAGTAATTTGTGCCATTTCTTGTTCCTGAATGCAAGGCTGACTTTTGAATAATGATCCTCTGCCATTGCAGCTGTGAATAGTGCCTGGTCCCTGCTCAGCTTTTGAAAAGAGATGCTTTAAAAGTGATACCTGTTTGTTGCATTCATCTTTGACTACAGCAGTGACCTTGCTTATACAGTTTATTTTCAAAAATCTTTGATCTTCGTTGGTGCATTTGTTGGAGGAGTACTTGTCTGCAGACTCACATGTAAGATGTATCAATTGATAGATGAAGATATGGAGCAAGACTAGTGCTAGCTTGTCTTTTATTTCAGAGTTCATTGATTACCCCGAAGAGTTTAGTTTGTGGAAAGGCTTAACTGAGTGGCAGTAACTGTAGCCACTGTTTGTCCTTATGCCTTTTGTCCCTGCTCCCTCTACACTTTATGCTTGAGACTGACTTCTCTAGGCTGCGGGTGTGAAGGGGGGCTTGGCTGGATTTGTTCTGTGATGACATTAAAACCAATACCAACTTTTTCTCACTTTAGAGGAGAGGTGGCAGAGCAGAGGAGATGGACTATGCCTCTCTAGCCCTTCGTATAAACCAACAGAGGGTTTGCTCTTTTCATAGAAATGGACAAACAGGAAAAACTTCAAACACTGGAAGCAACATTCAAGCAAATTGTTGTTTACATGCAGGCCATTGGAAAAAGGAATAGGAAGGGAGAAAGGTTATAAATAAACATCTGTGTATGTCTTTTCCTCAGACTTGATTTGGCAATGAACTGTGGAGATAAGAGTTCACCTTACTGTATCTGGCAAAAGTTGGTGTATGATATTTATATATATACAGTGTATACACAGAACTGAAATGATCATAGTTCTCCATTAAGGAGTACCATTTTGTGCTAGTGGAAACTGTCTATACATGTTTTGTGCTAATGAGATTATTAAAATCTGTGTTAAAATTGCATACTAAAGTGCACTTTGAAAATATTGACAATTAACGTAGGAAAAAGTAAAATTAACTTCTGGTAAGATAATGAGATATTTTTTTGCATTAAAATATGCACTGATCCTGGTTAAATTCCTGTGCTTTTAGAATTTAAGAAATTGAAATGTTAAGATTTGCACAAACTGTGCAAACGCAGGATTAAATCATGGAAGGATTTGTACTACTTTGATTATTTCTTTCTAAGCATTTCCATTACACAGCATCTGCTAGTTGCAAATCTGTCATCCCAGATCAGAAGGCAGAACATGACCACCTTCACTGCAGATGATGAGTGTAAATGGCTTAAAGCCACTTCATGTGCTCAGTAAAAACCAAAGGCAAAGTATTTAAACATTCATAAACATATTTGTTGTCATCTAAGTTTAATGCAAAGGTACATAACTCTATTGTCATTATCAAATAATAATTGTCTGGCCTTTGGTTGAATTAAATGGATATTAAGAGGCCATAAAAAAGATGAAATAACAGGAAGAATCTTGCTCATTAGAATAGGTGCAGTTTGTTGATATCTATTTATTTAGTGGAATTAAGTAGCCTTTTCTTCTCTATAGGTTAGTTAATAGTCCTATGTGTATGAGACTTCAAACCTTTTTCATTGTAGTTTATTTAGTTTCTTCTATTAACCTTCTGAACTCTGCCATACAGATGAAGAGTATACAGCCGTAATGACTATTGCTTTTAGTATTTGTTAAGCACTGACACTATATTTAGATGATTTGCTCTTCTTCTCAGTGCTACAGGGACAGACTTCGGCTTTCCAGGAATTGTTTTCTGTCAGTAGTGAAGTGCCTTCTGTGTCTGGTTATTCACTTTTATTTGGATACATTTAGTCAGAAATAAAACTGCAAACAAATGACTGAAATTAAATCTTTGCAAATGTGGTTTCATTCTTCAGTCCTTTGAATATTGTTCTAAACCCATCTGGTATACTTAAATTCGCATTTACGTGGTTGCTTTGGAATGAGTGTTTTCTGTTAAGGCTGTCTCTGAAGCAGACAGTAGTCTTCTTGCAGATGATCTCGTTGAAACTCCTCACTTTGCACCATTTATTCTTTGGAGTTTAGGCACTAAAGCTCACACTGATGATTTTAGCAACTCCTATTGCACTATTGATTCCAGAAATTTAATGAAACTGCATAATACAGTTTTTCTAACTTCTTCCATCTATTATAATATCCATATTCATAAAAAAACTTCATGATGGAGCAGATACTTCAGAGTTCCTCCCTATTCCAAAGTCTAAATCAAAACCAGCTTGTCATATTGACTAAGAGATAAATTTGATGTTGTCTGGTCCATTTCCCTATACAGACACATTTTGACACAGTGTATTTGAGTGCTAATAATGACATTAGAAGATGTTGGAAAGAGATCTAATTTGGCATGCAGAAGTGACTTTGCTGTCATCTCCTATTTTCTGCACAATTGACAGCAGATACTTGGGGCTGAATGTTTCTTTCAGGTCAGATTTCCAAGGCAGGAGGCTGTCTGTTAGAAACAGATAAGACCAAAACCAATAGTGAAGTACTTGTTGGAAGTGTCAGGAGTGCTGAGGACTTAAAAAGGATGCTTCAGTTTTCTGTTTATGACATGACACAACAACATATATTTCACTAGCAATAACATCCAACCAACAACATCGTGCCAGTTTTTGAAATTTCTTACTAGGCAAATATTTTAAGAGTAGTCTTATCTATGAAGAATAGAAATTCTTTTTCATGTATCTATTTTCTCACACTCTTTAGCCAGTATAGTTTAAAATTTTTTTAAAGAAATCAGAGTAGGTATAAATGCCCTCATAATCCAAAATGGGAGGTTACATTTGAAGTCTTCACTATCAGATAAATAAAATTTATATCTTTACCTCATTTTTAGTGTGCAAGGCACTCAAAAACTGTATGAAGTTATTTGAGGTAAAACCAAAACAGTATCCTTTCAAACATGTCCATAGATATTTCATATACATTTGGTTCTCAAACAGCCCATTTCATATCTCACCTCTTCCTTTCAGCAAAAACAGCTAGGCTACTTATAAGTTTCTGTTGGTGGATGTTATCAAAATTAACCCTGCAACACTTTGCTCAAAGAGCACTTGTAAAGAACAACTTGTACGCAGTCTGCTCTATAGAACTGCTGCAAGGTGCTGCGATGATCTGAGGCCTCCTTTTGTGAAGCTTATGAATGCTGAGGAATATCAGGACTCTACCAGCCTGTCATCTCCATTCCTTATTAACAGCTTTTCCTCTTGCTGATGTATTTTGCCTTCCCTTTCCAAAGTAGGTTGAACTTCTCAAAGTCATAGCATTAGCCTGACAGCAGTAGGCTTCATAATGAAAGTTGTTACTTATTCTTGTATGCAGAGGAAAGGTGAGCTGGACTGAATGTTTTTGAAATTAGATTTTAGAATGACATCGAAGTCATTAGTGTGTATGAAAAAAAGCCCAAATACTGTTGTGACCAAAAAAACAGTATGTCTGGCCATGTGCCAACTCTGTCTGGGAATAGATGATACGTGAGAAACAGCAAAGAATGGTTCAAGCATTACTTCTCTTGTTCTTGTTACAAAACCACCCCCACAAAGACTATGGGGAAGTCTTGTAACTTGCTCAGAACTTTCTCGGTCAGAAGGACATCTTTACATGTAACGGCTTTCAATAAATTTTCTCCAGACACTTCCCCAGCTTAGATAAATCTTTATCACCTAATTCCCATAACAGTCAGCTCCCTCAGTTTAATTATTCAATGGATGAAGCAACATCTCTTTTGATATTACCAGTTTCTGTTTTTGACCCTTGTTCTTGTGCTGGAAGAGATGGTGAGCAGTGATTTCCCACTCACTGTCTCTGTCACCTGTCATTGTATACATGTCATTCATAACCTCTGTTGTCTTCGCCCAGGCTGAGGCATTGTGATCTATCTCATCATCTTGGAGGTGGAATTTGTTTTATACCCTTTACCTTTCTTCTTACGCCTTCTAGCTGAAGTACATGGCAAAGTGAAACTGCACAAAAGTATTCAAGTAGTCAGTATTATATTTTTATGCAGAGGTGCTGAGATATTCTCTTCTCTATTCTCTGCTCCTTTCCTGGTAATTTCTAACATGGCTTTTTGACTGCTATAGAAATTTTGCAATAGTCCTGAAATTTTGGCAGTTCGTTATTTGACATTTCAGTTATTCAGTATAACCCCAAAGCCTCTAGTCTTATTGGTGAAGATCAGCTCAGACCAATATGGAAAATTCTTTCCCTCTTCCCACCTCTCCTGCTCTATGTGTATCACTTCATAATTTTACTTTGAATTTAATCTGATTTTGTATCTAACACTCAGTTATTTTGTTTTATAAATTTCCTTCTCAGTGTTTCGTTGTTTCCAAATTACTTGGAGTTGTAAGGAAAGGAATGTTTCTGATAAGCATGTTTACATCCCTGTTCATTCTGTTTCCAGACTGTTTATGAAAATTTTGTATTTCACACGTTTGAGCACACATCCCTGTAAAAGCCCATCCAAGTGCAACCTTTAAATTGTGCTTCATTCTTGAAACAAAACCAGAAGCACCTGTTTGTTCACCTCTCTCATGTGCCTTCATAAAAACTGGCTTGTAAATCAAATTGGCAATATGAGCAGAATTTGGAGAAAGCATGTGTTTAAATTGCACTGGGATGTCAGGTGTAAACTATGCCCTGCAGTGAGAGGACAGGACCCTGTAGGAAGACAATTGGCGGGTGAGTTTCAACACTGTAGGTACAGGATTTGTCCTCTGACAATGTGGCAAGAAGTCTTGCCATATTGGACATGGTTTAATTTGGTGGAAGAGTTTAACTTCACAACTTGGTCTCATGACTACAACCTGAAGAGTGAGTGGCTGTGCAGTGGGCCAGATGCTGTTGGTGTTAGTTCAGCCTCTGTTACTTGAGGGATTCATTGTGTAAAAATAGGTCTTTGTTCTCTGGAAAAATATGCTACTTTGAATTTCCTTATCCTCATTAATTGGCCTAATTAATTTTGATAGTTTAATATCAATCTCAAGTCTTTATTAAAATCTGTAATGAAAATATTCAAAAGGGATTTTGAAGGATTTGGAGTGGAGTGGTGTTTTGGCCACATGTTTGCAAGCATGTTCCCAATAATACAAGAATACATATATTTATTTTTAATCAGAGTGGGGAAAGAGTGGGAATGTGCAAGAACTGTGGTCTAATCTAGTGAACAGCTTTGTTTCTCACTTCTTTCCCTGCCAGATGAGTCTGAAAAATACTGAAACTATTTTGAGATTTTAATAAACAATCCAGGAAATTGAAAGTTTTCATTTTGACAGTTTCAAGATGAAGTGTTTTAACTTTAATATCAAAAATGATTTTTCATCTTTAAGGATATCTTTAAAAGAGGCAAAAAGCAGTCTTGTGGAGATGACTGATCTCGATCATGGGTGATATCCTTTTGGATTATCAGTGCAGGCAAAGTAGCTTGGCTACTGCTGAAGATACGTTTGCTAAGTACAAAAATAGAAAGCTTCTGGTTTGGGTTGTAATAAAATGTTTCATAATCACCTAATAGCAGTTAGGAAACAACAGGAAAAACTTTATATGGAGTTTAGCAGCATCTAGATTATCTGTTCTGCAAGTTCCTTACCACATAAAGAGTGAAACATCTTTTCCAACAGGAAGGATGGGAGAACTTGCCTCTCTGTTCTTGTCAGCAGATCTCAGCCCCAAATTAAGGCAAATCTGACTGATGATTGTTTTCAAATATGAGACCTGAAGCTGAATTATGCATAATATACATATTAATTTTATCCATTTCTTAGTAACAGTGTTTTGAACTTTCTTTTGAAAATGCATTTTTGTAATAAATTGTGAACAAAGGACACTACTGATAGTGGTGGATTTAGAACCAGATACGTGAGCAATGTGAACAGCTAGTGAAATAGAAAATACACAGGAAGTAAATATTTGTCCTTTAGCTGTAAAATGTATTATGGGAGCGGTGAAGTGTGTTTTTTACTAGGCCAGTATTTTGAGCTGGTAAATGATTATCATCTACTAAAATGGCACCAATAGATCAAAGATCAAAAAGCTAATGCCATGCTGGGCTATCATTTTACAGTCCTATAAATTTCAAATATATTATTAGTGTAGAAACCATAAGCATGTTGAATATTTTTTCATTTGATGGTAAGGAATAAAAATAGTTGAGAAATAGTTTTCTCATAAATATGGAGTATATGAGCAGGCTAGTCTCTGAAGAGTTAAAATGAAGTGCACAGGGTATGGTGAAGATGAGATAATAAATTGTGTGAATGTTCTCTTTTAGTAATTTTTGTTTCTAATAAAATTTAATTTCTTTTGCAAGCATGTATTTACAGGCTTTTTTGCTACTGTTGCCTTGTTTGTAGTAAATTTTGCACCATGCTGTGTGAGTCAAGTAGCACAACAGCCAATGATCAGAGTTGCAGTAAAAATAAAATACTAGTAACTGTTCATATGACTGTGGTGAGCTGAAGCCACCCTTGTCTGTGTTCAGGCTGGTCTCAGTCAAGCTCTGAGAATCTCCAGACAGAACAGCCGGTTCCAAAACCTGGTTATTCGGCACGCTGAGGAGCAATCTTCCCATTGCCCCAGTTGCTGAAAGTGGCCTGCGTTGTGGCTAGGACCTCACCTGTCAACTGAGCATCCCAGCCTGCCTCCTCTGTCCCTCACCTGTGAGTGTGAATTGGAATCAGTGCACTGCTGCTGCTGGGGAAGAGAAGTGGCCTTTATGCCCCTTTCTGGGTTGCCTCTTACCAACTAAATAGCCGAGCTTAACAGCAATGGATGGCGCCAGCGCTCCACAGCAAAGTTTCATCTGCCATGGTACTTGGTCAAGGTTAGTCTTCTGCCTGTCACTGGAGCACTTGCCTTGTTAATTGGAGGGAAAATGTTGTCACAGTTCTTACTTTGCTTTTAGCTGTGATTCCCTGTTTCCCTTATCTTCCATTTTCCCTCCCCCCCC
>VWZF01001984.1:103306-284509 GCA_013396755.1 Sclerurus mexicanus
CCCCCCCCCACTACTATTTACCCTTTCCCTCAATTTCTGTGAGCACTCAAACCCAGTATAACATGCTATGTTTGACTAGCTGTGTGGAAATGTATTTTAGTATGTCTACTTGAAAAGGGCTCTCCTCTGCTTTCTCTGCAGTTAAACTAGAGAAGTTTCATAATGTATTTTAAGTGTGAGTTTAGATGAGTTAAACAGATTTTTTTTTTTATTTCTGGTTATATTCACTTGTGATCAATCCTGTGTTTAAGGTGCTTGCTGCAGTGCCTTAGTTTTCCTTGAGGAATCTGTAGCACTCACCTCTTTCCAAGCAAGATGTTGTGGGACATGGTTTTTCTACTAAAACTCGCTTGATTTATTCCCGGTGGTCCCTAGAGCTCCTTAGGTTGCTTGTAGGTTACAGTGCCTTGGGAAGAGAAGGCTGCAAGGAGAAAAAGACGAGATGAACCGTTTTTATTGGACAGTGATCCTCAAAGTGAGGGTCATATCCCAGGACTCATCAGGGAGCTGACAAGTCTGTTCCAGCATCAAGATAGCTGGACAAAACTTTTTCATGCATGGCCCCACTTTACTCCCTTTCTCCTCTGCCTCAGAATGGGACCTGCTGAGGTGCTTAAAATCCTGTGTGCTCCCAGCACGTGACACAGGGGCTGGGAGCCAGCTGGGTTAGGTGCTGCCCTTCCCCTTGGGAACTGAAGTTACTACCTGTGTTCTGCAAGAGTGGAAGATCTTGCATGCATCTCCTCTACTGTGTCTTCGCTCTCTTTCCTTTCTGCATATTCCACGCACCTATGTGGGACGTGCTGTGGAGAGCTCAGAGGTCTGAGCACTGCTTTGGTGAAGGAAGTGTTGAAAAGTTGTGACAAAGCTGTGTTGTCTGGATATTCCTGTGTAACCTTTGAAAGTGTCCATGGGAACTTACTGCTGGCCTTTGTACTTTGATGTCTAGATTCTTATGTGGATGCACTAAGCTTTCAGTCTATAATAAGGCTATTAATTCTTTTAATATTTTAGGTTTTTACAGGACTATTATGACTTGGACAGCTTTTCTCATGACTCATGAGAATGGCAATTGGTAACCCACTAATATTTCTGCCCACAACGGTTTGTAATTTTAGAAGTAATCACTTCATGGCTGATGTAAATTTTGTAATGAGAAATACTAGATTTATGACTGCAAGATTTCTCACAGACTGTTTTATTGCTTAGAGGAATTGCTTTCTCTGTTGGGAAAATCCATCATTAGATGTCTGCCTCAAATGTTTTGTAGACTGTTTATGCTTGGAGAATGTTAATGCAATCATTGAAACAATAACTATGATTTCAGATAGTATAATTGTTCCCATTTCCTTCACTCTAGACACACAGAGAGCTGCCAGTGAAGTTAGGCATAGGTTTGTAAGAGGAATTTTCAGCCAGAATGTAATTGCAACGTCTGGTCATTGAGTTCTTGCCCCACCTTTTAAGTTTATTCTATGTTGCTGGAATATGTGACTGATTTCTGTACATATTAGCTGCGAAGAGTTATTTGGAAGAGTGCAGGATACACCACCTCTGTCATGGCAATGGTGATGGCTGATTTTGAGGGAAGCTTTTACTGCTGAATTTTGTGTGGAACTTGTCTAGGTAAAAATACTGCCTACCTGTGGTACTGATGTTCTTGGGCAAGATGTTAGGGGGAGAAGCCACAGTTCTAAATAATGATCAGGCCTCAAAGATATGAATTTCTCTTGCTGTGGCTGAGGTGTTTCCCGGCATGCCTGCTGGATGTGGATATTTTGGGACCTACCTTGTTTTTTGATGAAAACCTTAACATCTTCAGGGTTACGTGATGTAGGTTTTGAGGATTAAAGTTCTGATTTGAGATATAAAATATGGGTACCTCATACTAGAATTTGTAGTGGATCTGTGGCCAAGGTTTACTTATAGGCACGTGCCCTCCAGTGATTTGTTGAAGCAGCTCTTGACAGTGGCTCTGCTGCATCGTGTCAGGCAGTGGGCACCGCCTGCAGGCTCAGCAGGTCCTCAGGCCTGAGCAACTGCTGGGTGAGCATGACAGAAGTGTGCTTGGCTTATCAGCTCTTTCTGCTACTCCTGTGTAACGATGAGCTAGTATGGCCTGGGAGCACTAGACAATAACTGCATGAACATTACTGTTATTGCAGCTAAAGAAGAAGTTGCCGTTATGTGCAGTTTTATTTTTGGTTTATTTGCTCTTTCGCTGTGAGCGGAGCATGTGTATGCTTTTGTATTTAAGTGAAGATAACTGCTAAGCTTTCTATTTTAATTTACTATTGTTTTGCCAGCTCTATGCCAATAGCATATCTCAGTAGAGAAACTGCTTCAGTCAGCAAGGTCTCTCCTTCATGGGTCTGTGTCTATAAAAAGAAATAAAAGCGAGAATAAGAATTAAGAATGATCTTAGAAACGTCATGCTTTGAAGCAGCATCATGTAACCTCTAGTGCCTTAATTTCTCAAATGTACTTTTCCTACATGTGCTCTAGAGCTGCTAAAGGCATCTGTTTCATGGAGCATGGACAGCAGGGTAGAGAGGAAGGTGAGAATCCTTCCTTGTTTGAGTCACTCACCTAGTCCTTTTGCATCCTGCTCTATCTCATTTTGCCCCTATGCCTGCTTTTAAGGACCTGACTGAAGCCCTTGTGTCACTTCACTGCTTCTGTGAAGCTGCATTGTTGCATGCATTAGCATTTCCTTTCATTTCTTACTTTCTGTGTGCAATAGGTGTATTCTGGGTGGAAACATATGCTACTGGAGAATCAACTTCAGTGTATTGGAGTTTTAAATCTTTGTCTGATTTAGCATATTTTTGCTTTTTAATGTAATTCATTTCTGCACTGCTGATCTTATTCTGTATTGAAACAGCACATTTGTGCATGATTCAAGTTCGTTTCTGGAAACTAGTTTCAATACTTTCATTTATTTAAACTATTAAAATAGTTTAAAATACAGAGAACAGTACCACTCTCGCTTTCTATTCAAATTGCTGCTCTAACCATTGAAATAGGCTTGAAATAAAGTATCTTGGGTTCTGCTTGACCTGATTCAATGTAACACTTTATAAGTAGAATTACTGAAAAGATAGTCAGATGCATTCCCTATTTGGCTCAGGCTATAGAAATGGGGATGGTATGAGCTTGCCACAGCTATTAATATGATATTAATCCAGGGTATATTATATATTGCTTTAAAGTCTTATCAGAAAGACTGGATATCCTTTTGTAATGTGTTCCTTTGCTTTTTCTATACACTGATATTTTGTAGAGGAGCCATTGCCCAATATGTAAAGTCTAAATGGCCCTTCTTGTTCGATCAAATATGATGTTATTGAATGCCTTACAAAGAGGCTGTATCCTCTGCGCATTAAGTTTGAGTCTGGTGATTATTACAAAATCCAGACTTTTCAGATGCTAAATATGTGCTCTATCTTGCAAGCTAAAATTGGTAGACTCCTGACAGTTTTGGGCTGTTGAGGCTAAATGACTCTCTTATGTCCATCCTTCTCTCTTTTGTCCATATGGTTTCTGTGTTAGGCCCTAATTCGTAGCAGTATTAAATATCTCTGTGGATCCAGATGGCTAGGAAGTACAGTCTCTATTTTCTGATCAAGGCTCTTGTTATTTTGATTTTGCCTATAGAATATCACTGTAGAAATAATAGTTCTTAACATGGTGATAGTTTATTTTGGGTCTTCGATTTGCTGTAGAAGCTTTCATCAGTCATTTTTAAGTGGTTAAGATGTGTGCTACAACCTTGAGTTTCTTAAGTTTGCTTCTACCTTTCTTTTTCCATAGGTGGGTTTTCAGATGCACAAAGGAAAGTTTTTAAATCATCTACATGAACAATAATTTCTGTGATATCTCCTTGCTTTTGTGTAAGCATGTAGATCAAGATTTTTTTGGTTCATTTCTTCTCTTATGATGAGAATCTCATAAGAAAATTGCACAAAAACTGGAGAATTAAACATTCTTCTCTGCTTTCTTCAATATTCACCCTTTCTGTCCTCTAATTTTTTTATTGGTTTATTTTTAAAAGAAATTATTCTGCCCTTGGTTTATCAATTTGTGTTGGCAGTGTGTTGATGAGAACTTTATTTCCGTATTCTAGTTACACTGATACAATTAAAACTAAAAAGGTCTAGTCCTGCTTTTCTGCATTCAATTCATTCAGTTCAGCACACTGTCAGCAGAGACACAGTCTGGTTCGGTCCTTCACCCTGCCCACTGTTGAGCTTCTGATTCATCAAGATTAATAATAATCAGAGAGCTCTTACATAGCGGGAGGAAGGTATTGGTTGTCATTAAAATGTTGGATTATGTCTTAAGAAGTCTAGTTTTGCTCCTTACTGTCACAGCACCTAATAGATTTTGGATGGTTAAGACTATTTCTAGGCTACATCTGATGTATGATGGTGCAACAGAGCCCTTAGTTGTTCAAATACATAAGACCTTTGAAATAGGAAACATTAAAAAAAATTAGTGGGGTGCCAAGAAAAATGATCTTATTTTGGAAGAGATGCAGATATCCTTAAAGAAAAAAAAAAAGAGGAGGAAAAAGAGCTAATAAACATGGATGCTAGAACTAGGCATAGAAGATGCATAAAAGTGATCAGGAAAAGCAAATCTTCTAATTTGATCTTTTCTTCAAAAGCATTTAAAATAGGGAAAGTGAAGTGTATGCAGATTAGACTTTCTGAAAGAGGTTATTAAATACAAGTGTCAGTTGGCTTTATTTGGTTAGGTTACTCATAAAATTGACTGCTTATGTGAACTGGCTGAAAAAGCATGAGAACTCTGTATACCCTTCCCCAGGGTAGTCCTTTTCTATAAATTTTGTGGCTTCTGCATATATGGGGAAAAATATTCATTTGACCCGCATCTTCATGCACCAGTTCCAGAATGAAGGTGGAAAAGTTAACTTTTATTTGAATAGGAAAAAAATAGCTCTATCATAATACAGGAAAACTTCATGGAACCACCACCAGGAAGAGCGTAAATGATGCATAATGGATGTAGCTGAATACAAAAATAAATGAATGAAAATATTATGTACCTTTCAGGTTTTGGTTGTAGCCTTTTCTGGGAATTGCTAATTATGTTGCAGTGACTGGTAATATTGCAAGTTTATTAGTAGTACATTTTCAGTTGTGTCCAGACAATAAGAAAGGGGGTACAGAGAGGTCAGAACTGGCAAACAGAAAATTGAAGCTGTGTTGTGGAATGAAATAAGGCTTGAATTCAGCTCACAAGTTTAAATTGCTTTTGAAAAATTAGTCAGCAAAACCATGGATTTATTTCATGGATAAACTGGACCTTATCTTGCAGATTACTGTTAAAAACTATTTTAAGAACACTGCAATACCTTCTTCCTTTGTACTGTTTAAAAGTGTCAATAAATATGCATACAACTGTAACATTGAAGGTGTATCTTTAAAAAAAAAAAGAAGAAAGAAGTAGCCAAATGTTTAATGACCACAGTTGCAGTAATTTGAAGGCCCTTCTTCCCAGTATGGTCTTTGTATCCCTTGTTACCACTTGCAAATTCCAACTCTTCCTTGTACAGGCAGCAGCTCAGACCGCTCCATTGCACTTGGCACATTTCCTCTTTTAAAGATTAACATGTAATAGGTAGAGAGAAACACATGACAACATTAAATCATTAAATTTGCATGTGTGGTTTTATTTTGAAACTGGGGGAAAAGTTAAAAAAATCAACCCCAAACAAACACAAACCCAACAAAACAAAAACTTGCTAACAAGTGAATGACTTTCGCTTTCCATCTCCAGCCAGAGAGGATTACAGTCACATGCCAGAGGTTGTGTGAGAGTTGCAGAGCAGGCTTGGGGAATAAAAATCACATCTCTTCATCTAAGGCAGCATGTTCTTTCTTTTTTTGCAATGGACCAGTATATAGCTGTTAGTTAGGATGCTTTCAGTAACTGTCACAATTGAAATACCTCTCTATTTTGCTGTCAGCCACCTCTCTTTGCTAGTGCTCACTTGGACACATCGGATTCTCTTTTGTTTGTTAATAACTGTAGTTGCCCAGTGAGAGACCAAGGTCATGTGGAGATGGTGGGAAACAGAGGGAAGTGGAGCATGAATTCACAAGTTTAGCCTGAAGTTATATTTCTTGATATGGAGGTACCGTACCAAGCTTTTGTCCCTTTTCCAGTCAGCACTTTGTCTCTTTTGCCACACTTTCCATGGCCTTAAGAAAAAGGTTGGGCAGCAGAGATCTTTAACATCACAGGCACATTTCTCAAAGGCAGCAGTTGAAATGATCTGACACTGAATATGTTTAAGGCTAAATTGTGCATATTTATCCTTAGTTGAAAAGGATCATTAGATTATGCCCATGCTCATATGAAATCGATAGTAACATGTGAAATGAGCCTGTCCTCTCTTTTATGACACTGACTTGAGTGTTTCATACATAAATAGGGCAAGATATGAAGCAGAGTGCATACTACTTTGAGCTGGGAGACATGGACCATAAATCAGGATATGTGTGCATAATTACAAGGTTTCAGAACAAGTCCCAAGGGTATTTTTAGCGTTGTAAAATGTTGGATAGACCTGCTTTCCTACAGCACATTATCCTTCTCGTTTCTTCATTCCTAGGTACCACACAGTTTTGTTGGCCAGATTACTTGATATGGTAGCAGTGTAATAAATGGCAACTACAAGAGTAGACTGTGTTTAATTGTACAATCAGAGTTTAAAACTTCTTCAGATTAAATTGTGCAAAGGCTATGAACTAATTTTCTGAAAATGTCTTCAGGGTTAAACGCTTTCTTAGCTAACATTAGGATGTGAAAATCAAAGGCTTGGCTATTTCTACTGTGTGCAATGTTTTGGGAAGATAGAGGAGTCCTCAAACCTAAATGATTCTAAGGTCATCAAGTCCAACTATTAACACTGCCAAAGCCACCACTAAATCATGTCCCTAAGTGTCACATCCACACATCTTTTAAATCCCTCCAGGGATGGTAACAGGACCGCTTCCCTGGGCAGCCTGTTCTGGTGCTTAACAACGCTTTTGGTGAGGAAACTTTTTTTCATATCAGATCTAACTCCTGCCCTGGCACAACTTGAGGCCATTTCCTCTCATCCTATTGCTTGGGAAAATAGGCTGACACCTGCCCCCAACCTTGCTAGTCTCCTTTCAGGTAATTGTAGAGCGTGCTAAGGTCTCCTCTCAGCCTCCTTTCCTCCAGGCTAAACAGCCCTAGCTCCCTTGGCTGTAGTTCTTCGCTGCCACACTTCAGGACCTACTTGAAAGCTGTCAGTGAATACTCAGAGCTCAGAATAACTGAGTGATATAGACTGTCTGACACAGGCAGTGTCTTGGGCAAAATTCTCATTTTGATGCCTGTAAAACAACAACAAAAGAAAAAACAACAACAACAAAAAATAGGACTGAATTGAATAGAAATGTCCTGTACGTTTGTGTTGTCCACCTGAGCTGCCATTGTCTGAGGTGACAGGAAGGAGGATGGAAAACAAATCACCACTAAAATAAGAAAGAGTGAGAAATATCTTTATGGTAAGAAAAGCTGTGCTTTTTTTCTTTTTCACCTAAAGGAAGCTTCTGTGTAGCCTGACAGTGTGTATTCTCCATTGCAGGTTTAGAGCTTTTATGTGATTATTGTTCCTAAGAGCAGATTTTAACCCTGCAGTTTAGTCAGCATTGATGCTTACATCCAAACAGAAGGGGAGGTTTTTAATATATTTTTTTTCTGCATTACCTGACATCAAATTTCTATCCCTGCCCCCAGTCTAATGAATTCGGATTCAGTTCTTCCTGGCTTGATTAACTGGGTATTTTAAGTTCTGTGCTATCTCCTGTGCTATCCTGTATTTGCACAAAGCCAAGACTGGAGCCTTACAAGACCTTAAAAAAACAGTTATCCCACCTAATTTTCTAAGAGACTAACAAGATTCCTTGAGCTGTCCTGTATGGCATTCCTGTCTCAGTGTAAAAAGAAGCACCTTGGATGGCAGGATGCTTTCAAATGGGTGCAGCAGGTGTAGTGGTAAGAAGGGATGAAAGAACAGAGATACCAAGCTATCTTCTTTTTCCTTGGAAATGACAGGAGAGGGTCATGTGAGATAATAGGTATGGAAGGTCTTATTTCATTCATTTCATGAAAGAGGGTCTCTATGAAAAATTGTCTTGCTTTTGCAATGAAACTCTCCACTGCTACTGTAACACCTGTAATCTACTCAATGAGTTTCTGAATATGAACTACTTGTCATCCTTTTTTTAATTCTTTTTTTTTTCTGAAAGAGAAAATAGAAATGTCATTTAATGTCCTTTTAAGGTTCAAAAGGAGACCTCTGCACTCATTTAATTACCTGAAAGCCCCTTATTCTGTTATTACTTCTGCTTTTTGTGGAGCAACTAACTGTCATTTAGCTTGATTTAGCTGATTCACTCATCAATTAATTGGATAATAAGCCACAGGCAGGCTTTAGGTATCTGAAAACTATTATCCTCATTTTGCCATTTACTTCAGGAGAAAATAGAATATGAAATTTCCCCAAATGTTCTAAAAATGTACACCCATTTTAATAAACTATTTATCTTTTCTGTTCTATATTATCCTCAAATCAGTTTTGATGTTGTTCTTCGTATTTGAACCATGTAAGGATGTTCTCATGCCTTAAAATGGTGAGACCGCTTATGATGCTGGAACATTGCACCTATTGCTTAAATTGTGTAGCTTGCACCAGTAGTTCTGTGGGTGATATTTGGTAGATAATTTAAAGGTTAATCATAAAGCTAGTTTGCTGTCATTTTATTCCTGGATCGAATAGATGAAAGAAGTTGAACTCATGATATTCTGTTTACTGCTAGGGACACCTGGGCAATTTCTTTTTTTTGTGGCTTTGTAAAGTAATTTTAACATGATCTAAAATACTTTGATATTAAAGGTGTTATGCCAACTAATGGGTACATTAAGCAATATGTGTTCTAAAAACAGACCTTATCCACCACTTAAAAATAAATGCAAAGAAAATACTTTGTAAAGGTATTAAACATTTAGCAATCTTTAAATATATTTTTAATAACTGAGTGGCACAGTTTCCTTATAAAATAGGCTTTTAGCTTAACCTTTATGCAGGAGTGATATTATTCTTCAGATTTTCCCATATACTGATAATAACATCAAAACATCTTTGAAATTTGCCTTATGAAGCATTTGGGGAACATTTTAATTAAAACTGGTACTTTTAGTTTTATTATTGGTTAGAATTATTACTATTTGACTTCTACCTGCCTTTTTTTCCCTATGCTCCCACCTAGTTATATCAGTTTATTCATAATAAGTTTTACTGATTTTGATAAGAAGATAGAGCTTTCAGTAGCAGTCCAGGATTTCTGGATTTTTCATGGTGTGCGTGGACTTCTAGGATGAGTGGCGTTCAACTCCTTTGCATCTTAGAGATACCTCATCTGTGAGCAGATGATGTCAAAATGTATGTGCCACGTTATATACTGTGGTTAATTTCTAGGAGCCTGAAATATCACACTTCCTGTGCAGAATTGCTGGATCTATGACTTTTGAGTTTGTCCTTGTGACAGGTCTCCTTTTAATGTAAAGTTCCAATGTATGCCTAGAACATATATCTAGGGAAGGTGGTCTTTTTTCATATTTGTATTATTCTTATTTATTTCAAAGCATGTGAATCATACATATGTTTATCAGGAAAAGCATAGCAGTGAGAAATTTCACAATGGCCCTAAGCTAGACCTTGAATATTAAGGGTGAATGTTTTAAGGTTTTAATATGCTTTAATATGCATTTCCCAGCAATCAGTTGAAACTCTTTAAAGCTGCATTTTGTGATGCCCTGCAGCATATTCCTGAGGGCTCATTATCTTGTCAAAGCCTCTAAGTTAGGGACCCTGCAGGAGTGATGATGTTACTCAGTGAGTTAATATGGAGTTAGATTTTTTGCATGGTGCTAGGAGGAAAAAAGCTTCAGTAGATACAGATGGAGATGAAAACGTGAGACTCTGTGTAACTCTACCCACTGTACTGCTTCTAAATTTGTTTTGGACAAATTGGATTTGTTGTTCTTCAGATTTCCTTCTGAAAACTCTCTTGTGACTTTATTGTCAGCTGAAGTGTTTATTGACTGAGAAGTGCTTGCATTTTAGTGATGGATATAGTGATCCTGGTAAACACTTTGGGGCTTTCGTGATGCAATGTGCTGCGTAAGTGTTTGTTTCGTTTTATGATGGAGTGGGCAGAAGCTTATTTAAATAAAAAGTAGAATAAATACCACACAGTTTCAGCAGCCATTAGTTTCATTAAAGCTAGTACAAAGATAAGAGTTAAATGATTTGTGGATATATACAAGTGTCTTAAAGTAGAAAAGCAACACGGAATCCAATGCTATTATTGCTGGGAGAAGTGCCAGCATTCTCATTATTTTTAATGGCTTCCAAACTGAGCCCTTAGTGGCTGATGAGGTAAGCAATTTCAGAGGGGAAATGTGATATACTCCATACTGGAAGGTGCTGAATGCCCTCAGTTGTTAGGGGCCAGTGGCTGTGCTCAGGATACCATGAGAAGCAGCAGACAAATTGCAAGTTGAAGGCTACTTCTTCAAGAAGAGAAAAAGGAAGTTTTTTCTAGGTTGCTGAATAAAATAGAACAATCTAGGTGATAAAAAGTATATGTAGTGACACCGCTCATGAAAAAAAATCCAGAAGTGGAGAAAGGTAGATACAGAAAAATATATCTGCAGCTCTTCTGGTTTTATCCCAATGCTTAAAAAAGAGTGCCAAGCAAAACCTGTTTCTGTCTATTAAAAAGGATAAGAATCTTATGAAGATCTGGGGGTTACTAATAGTGAAGTGACTACTGTGAGAGGCACTTACCCCAGAAGCAGGGGGCCTGCAGTTCACACGTACCCAATGACTCCCTTCCTGCATTGCTGTATGTGGTGGAGAGCTGTGTCCTTCAGAAATCCCACCAGCACTGACTTTGTCTCCTGGTAGGAGGCAGTGCTTGGGTGTCTCCTCCTGTGTAGGAAGGAGTTCACAGAAGCAGTTTTTCCAAGAGGGAACGATCCCAATTTGAAACGCCTCTGACTGCCAGGGGGGCTGCTTGGCTCTCTGGGCACTAAGCAAGATATGCAAGTCTAAAGTACTAGAGTACTAAAGAGTAAATCAGGGGGACTGCAAATACTGGGAGTGTTTTAATGGTAAAAAAAAGACTTCTTCAGGACTTGGGCTCCTTTTTTTTCTTTATTTCCCCCGCCTCTCCACTCTGGCACGTATTTTCTGTATGTTGAACTGGGCAGCTCCTTGGCCCCATCTGTCCCAGGCAGAGAGCCCTACTCACTGCTGGCTAGGCTGGGGACAGGGAATCCTTTGCCATCCCTTCTGGCTGGGCTTGTGTGCATAGAAATGGTTTTTATTGTGCCAAATATGTTAAAATTTAAAATGTTCTCAGCTTTTTTAAGTTGCTGATCAGGGCTCCAGGCAATGAAAAATATTGCTTGGTGTAGAGCAGGGAAGGTTGCATTGTGCCAGTCAAGTGATGATGAAATGTCTGCTTTGGAAGTTAAAATTATTGGAAAGATGACCCAGTGATAGCACAGAAACCCACAAATTTGGCAGATTTAAAGCAAACACAAAGCAGTGTATTTTATAGTGTGGTGTTTTGGGGGAGGTTGTGTTTTTTTAATGCAATAGATTAAATGATGGAGCTTGCTGCCATAGAATACTTGGGAAGCTAAAATACAGCTAGTTTGCAAAGATATTAGATAATTTCATAGAATATCAGTCAACTGATGGCTCTGCAAAAAAAAAAAAAAAGCTGACAGGCAGCCCTTAGCTTAGGAAACCTGTAAACCACAGGTTGCTCAAATTTGGAGAAATAAATCAGAGAAAGGCTCTAGCTCTCTGCCCCTCTCCTGGTCACTGGACCTCCTTTACTGGTCACCACGTAAATGGTGATCTGTCAGTGTCAGCCTCATCCTGGAGCCACTACTGTATGCCTGCTCCTGTGTCCGAAGATTATTTGCAGTCATTGCTAATCTTAATCCAAGCCATTTGTGCACTGGTGGTCCTGCCTGTTCTCAGGCACCCCAGATGTGCTCTGGCCCAGAGAGGGTAAAAGAGCATTGCATTGCTCAGCAGTCTTACGAGTAGCCTTTACAGCTGAGATACGGGCACAGAGACTTAGGGCCAGTGGAAATTAGGTGAGCGCTCTGCTGTATTAATTTTCACTGCCTTTGAGTATAAGTTGCTTTAGACATACAGTAATATCCATGATTAAAATGCTCTCTTGAAGTAAATAATTAAATGAGGATTACAATTATGAGCCACAAAGTGACACAGGTGACAGGCTTACCTTAAGTAGGACAATTAAGCTGTAAATTAAAATTAAACTTCTCCGTGAAATTAGAATATAGTGTAAGGTAATTATCTAAGAGTAATAGGTTGGGTCTGTATACTGCATCAATAAATCCTTTGAGATCTTTAGAAAACAAATTTTCTACTCTTGTTTTGCATCTGTATTTAAAAAAACCCAACTTTCTAATTTAAATGAGAACAAAATCCCAAAGTGCATTTTCAGTGTCTTTTTTTTTCAAAATTAATATTTTATTGGAAAAGTTTGGTTTAAGTAACACTTTCCCTTAGAAAAATGCCCTTTTTTCCTTTTTTGTTTCTTGTGAGAGTTAAAAGACAACTTCATTTTACTCTTTTTTTAAAGAATAAATTTATTCTCCAGATAAGAAATGACCTTAGGTCTTGGCAGTCCTTAAATAAAGCAGGTATGGACTATGCAAAATGTACTCCAGATAGTTCAAACATATTTGTGCTGTACTTTTTTTAATGCAGATCAATGTAGAAAATACTAGTAGTAAACAAAATTTTAGAAAAAAAATCCCCCAGTGTCCTAGTCCAAATTCAAAAATCCTTTTCTGAAAAAAAGTACTGGTTTCTGGGGAAAAAAAAAAGGTTTATTTTCTGAGAAAATGGTGTTTGAAAAATACTGCAAGTTAATTCTTCAGCTAGAAGTCAGAAAACAGGATTTTTATATCAAAATAGTGAATAGGATTAAGTATAAATTAGCTTTAGATGAAGTGGATTTGTAAAAACAAATTTTAGGAGTTCTGGAGACAGTCTTAGAAGCTTTGAGCACCTCTAGCATTAACTTCAGGGCCCCTTCTGGAGTTAGGGATGTTCTTGGCTTTGTCCAAGGGAGTAAGGCAGAGTCCTTGTGGGGTGCATTTAGGGCTACTGTTGTGTATTAACACCAAGGTTTAGCAAATCCTTTCTTCTATTAATAGTACCTCTCTACGTAAATAGCCTAAGTTCATGGAGTTACTTTTGTGAGTCAGAATGTTCTGAACACGTAAAGGATCTCTGCACTTGGGTCCTCGGGAGGTTACTGGCGTGTAACTCATTGTGTGGTCATCGCAAAGCCCGGTCAAGCTGGATAGTGGCTTCTCAGGAAGGAAGTGCTCCTGGGGTTTGCTGGCATCTCAGCAGCTTTGCTGCTGTTTTCATCACAAATGTAGAGCTGCTCAGATAATTTGTTATGATATGTTACACTTGCACGGTGTGGGATTTTTTTATTCCAAGTTTTATTGAAGTAAATGCTCAGGAATTCTGTAATTATTAAAAAAAAGTAGATTTTGAATGAGTAATTTCATGTCCTTTGTTAATCTGACAGTTTGAACTGTGCAGTCTGCTAAATCAGAGCATTGAAATTTCTCAAAATATTTTAATACTTTTCATCTTTTACTAGGTTCTTTTATGCTGTAATTTTTAATCTCTGCTTCTGCTATTACATTTTAACCAATTTATGAAGAAAATAAAGAAACAAGAAACTAACTTTGACATCTCTGTTACTCTCAATCCAGGAGAGAAAGGAATAGATCTTTTTATCTTTGATGTTCCATCTTAAAGCTGGAACAATTTAAATCACTTTTTTTAGATACTGTACTCCGTTTAGTAAAATATTTAGAGCTATTATGATAGTGTAAACCATTAGACTGCAATTACACTAGCACAGCACAAAGCCTAATAGTTCTGTTGGAACACAACAGTGATGCATGATTGCTCCATTAGGATTGGAAGTCTTGAAGCACTGAGGTTATTAAAAAAAATGAATCACTGTTACAGTCTTGATTTTGTTAGATTGTAATAAAAATATCTTATTTATGGATATAACTACTACTGTGTCAACCTCTTAACGAAGTATTAAAAAAACACCAACATCTAGTAAAGATTCTTTGGATTATGATTATGAGGTCTTTTGCCTTAGTGCAGCTGCATCTGGAAATCCAGAACTTCATCTGTATTTTCCCAAAAGTATTATTTAGGCAGGTTGTACCATGGTGTGTTTTCAGGATCCAAATGAGACTGTTTTTACAGATATTTATGGGAACAATGTTTTAAAGGTTGTGAAAAATCCAAGGTCCTATTGTTGTCTAAATATTCTTTTTCAAAAAATGTTCAAATGTACACCCAATTATTCCCATAGTTTCAAAGACCAAGCATAGATGAAAGGCGGGAGGAAACATTTTCATTTTGCTACCTTGCTTAGCTTTGAAAGCTTTTAATAAGAGAACTTATATACACAGCCAGGTTTTCACAGCAACAGGAGAAAAAGAAGCATTTTGAAAAGAAAAAGGAGATAGTAAAATTGTTTAAAATGGGATCAGGCACTGAAGAGCTGCATTAACACTGGTAATAGCATCTAACTAGCAAAAAAGAAAACCTATTTCATTTGAAATTGTTCAAATTCCTTTACATTTGGCCATGTGGATGTCAGTAGTACAGTAATATAGTAAGTATAGTAAAGTGTAGTATAGTAAGCCTGTGCTTACTCTAATCAGAGACTGCAAAAAGACTGAACTAGTCATCACTGAGGTAACTGTTTGGGATAAAAACTGTAGGTATTTAACTCTTTCTCCAACAATCCATGTATGGAAAAATAAAGAAGGCAAAAAAACCCCACTCTTGGTGGAGAAATTCATCTGAGAAATTAATTTAGAGCTTTAGCAAGAATTTCTGAGGATGGGAAGAAAAACTGAATTTTGGGCTGAAAATCATTTGTGTGTGTGCTTCAAAAGTAGAATGAGAATGTTTTGCCTGTGATGACACAAGTGGTCCTGGCCTTACCCTGGTGTCGCAGGAGTGACCAGCTGGTGCAACAGCTGCACCATCCTTGTTGCATCCTTGCTGCAGGAATGCACCTCAGAGACAGAAGCAGAGACTAGAGGCAAAGTGAAGAGTAAGAAAGATGAGTGGAATAAAAGAATAAAGAGAAAGCAAGAAAAAGAGAGCGTATGTGATAGAGGCAGAAACAGTGATGTTCCTTACCCTAAGGAACGCCTTCTCCTCAGTGGTGGATGAAGAAAATTTTGAGACTTCTGACAGCCTTTAGGTATAGTTAGACAATGTTATCCTTTTCATTTGGTTGACTTGTCTTTCACAATCAAAAGTAGTTCAGATCAGTTGAAATAAACTTAGACTTATTAAAACATTGTTTGACTTGCATTCTCTGAAATACATGTAAAACACAGAACATGTCAACTGTCTGCATCTGCAATTAACCCTGTGCTTAAGTTGAGAATTTTGGTTTTGACTAATACTGAACAGGGATTTTAAAATGTGTAAGCCTAACTATTAAAACACTGTATTAGTGAGAAGAAGGGTGCATTTAAATATAGATTTAACAAATATGACTCAAGGGTAGAAGTTACTGCTTTAGAGAAATGATACAATTTAAATAAGGCAGTTGAAAGTAACACATTAAAAGGTCTTTGAGGTTATATATTCTTTAAATTGTGTCTGTTAGTCTGACAGCAATATATTAGAAGTTAATTCGTATGAGCTGTGGTGCGGATGTGACCTGGACCCTGTTTAAGGGTACTATGGCATGGAGAGATCTTTGAAGTAATGCAGAAATGGGCATGAATCTCTAAGATTCAGGGTCGTGTCACAGTCCCTGGACTTGGACCGGGAGCTGGACACATCCCTCAAACTCCTGTGGGCTTGGGACTCTGCTGAATGCCATAGAGGAAAGTCCTATGGCTAGTTATCTGCTCCAGTAACACCAGTGTCTTAATGGCTACAAGAATAAAAAAAAAATAATTTGAAATATGGCAGTATTGAAAGAAACTGCTTCAAAAAGCTGCAAGTCTGTTCCTCCACAAATTCTATTTCAAGAATCGCAGAGTACCTCAGCATACACAACACACAGACTTGTGATATGTCCTGTGTATTTTAGAGGCAAGATGGAAGTTATCTTCCCTCTTATTTCAGATGCTTTCTAAAAAGATTTACCTGTTCCTGTGAAACTGCCTCTCATCTAGATAATCTGGGAAAACTGCTATATAAAATGAAGCAACAAAAGTGCTGTATGAAATACTTTATGTATTAGCAAAAATGAATTTAGAACAGTCTTATATAAGCTTTTAGGGCAAATTCGCTTCCTCCTCTGTACTGTATAGAAGAACTAATAACTTCCAGTGAAGTTTGGAGTGAATCTATATGTTGGCAAGTGGCTTCAGCTGTCTCTGCCTTGGCTTTGGCTGCATCCTCTGGCTGTTGTTTACAGCAGGTCTTTTCGGATTTTGAAGCTCTTTCCACGTTTTATTGTTTAAAATGGACTTTGAATACTGCTTGTGGTTTTTTGTTTATTTTTTCTTTTTTTTTTGTTTGATTGTGTTTTCATGGTGTTTTTTTTGCATGTTTTTCTAGAGGAACAGGGTGAATATGGCCATTCTGGTGTCTCCAGGGCACTCAGTAACTGTTGAATACTGTTGCTGAATTTCAACCACATTTGATGGCATGAGATACAGCTTCAAGGATACGAAGTTTCTTGGAGTACAGCTACATAAATATTGAATAACTGCTCACCTTTAACTGCGCATTAGGGAGATATTCCAGATGCCGGATGGGGAAATCTTTGTTAAGACCCCAGAAAACTCAAAGAGACACAAAGGTGTGGGCGGCCAAGCCGATCGTGGTGCTGCCGAGCTGCCCCCTCACTGCTGGTGCTTGCCCTTGGCTGGGCTGCAGGTCTGGCCTGTGCCCCTCACCTGCCCCTGCCCGGCTGCCACAGCCTCGTGCAGCACCTGTGCTGTGGCCCGGTGCCTTGGGTACCAGTCGGTGCCCACCCTGTGCATCCTTCCCAAACCCAGTCAGGGACATGGCACTTGCTGCTCTGCACTGGGCACTGGGCTGGAACAGGGTCTGCAAACATCTCTTTTATGTGAGGTACCCAGGCTGTGCATATTAACCTATCTCCTGTGTCCCTGGGGTACCCCCATGTACTTTGCCGATGTCTTGTGCTAGCTGAGCTAATCTTAGCACTGTCTTTCTTGATTCCAGTTTAATGCAGTTAGTTAAGATTTTTAAGTACTTTGGCTTGTTTTTTCTCAAATACCAGCTGTCAGAAGCACACATAGGTCTCATGAAACAGGTGCAGTCTTTGAACTGATTTAAATGAAGAAGGGAGAGCCATTTGGTAAATATTAATTGGCAGACACTCTGAGTAAGGAGAGCAGACAAAATGGGAAAAAGTATGAGTTTGGCAGTGCCCCACAAATGGGATTTTTATTTTATTGGTTTGGGATTTTGTTGGTTTTTTTTTTTGTTTGTTTGTCTTTTTTAGGAGATGCAGATATCATTTGATTCTGTGAAGCCCTTCGTAAGGCTGTACTCTGTGACTCTGGGGGCATTGTTAGCTGATTATGTGGCACGTCTCAGTCATAATCCTTTTCATCGGTGTTCTTGTTTTGGATTCCTTCTGTGTCTTCTAATATTTCAAAGAAGAAGTAAAAGTGCTAACACTGGAAATAAACATGTTTGGGTTTTTTTCCAAGTAACATATGTTGCACAAAGCTTACCTGTGCAGTATTGAACATCAAGTGAATACAGGAGTCCCAGCCGATTTTAAACGCTACCTTGGTTTTATGACAACCATTTTATAATTTCCCAATCTGTGGACCTACCTTATAGGAAATATTTGTAGACAAAACTCCATGGATGGTGATAAAGTAAGGAAAAATTCCCTTTATTCTCTGATAATGCTGAAGTCTAAAAAAATATTATTGCCTACATGAATAAACAGGAAAAAAGTGTTGTATATACTAGCTGGCACATTATTATGCATTTTTCAGTGGGATTTTTGTTTATTACTGACTGAAAGGGGAACTTTGACACTGGAAAGAAGAATTCTTTGTGTTCAGACAGCAAGAAGGATATGGAATGCATCAGCCTCTTTCCCCCTTGTGACTTTTCTTCATTTGTGGACTAAATCCTCTGGTTTTTGTGTGCTTAGAGTTTCTCATGGAGCACTTCAACACAATGTGGCTGCTTGGGGAAGTGGGAGGAACAGCACACTTTTAACAAGTGTCCTTGAGGCAGAACAACAGGAAGGCACATTGCCATGCATCATCCTTTATTTATGCATGTGGAGTGCAAGGTAACCCACACTGGGGTCTGCTGTGGGAGAAGGCAGAGCAGTGTCACGGCGCTCCGAAAGTTCAGGAAAAACAATGAAGGACGTGCAGCTTCTCTGTATCTGCTCTGCATAATGGCAACTCTGGTTTTTACAGTGCTTGGACGCTTGGTTGTCCTGGGATTTAGTGAAGAACATGGAAAACAAGTGCATTTGCTGTGTGTACTTCATGCTGATAGCCTGAAAATGGAGCAAGTCAGAGAGAAATGTAGCTTTTGGGATCATTAAAAATCCATTTTCATTAAAAGCCAAGTGTTGCAGTGACATACTTATTTATACATTCATCCCCTGTCTGTCTATGTCTTACAGATAAAGCGAAAAGAAAGCCTTTTCATAACAATTTTAAAGCTTAAATGAAAGAAAAGCATTCTATTTACCTTGAATTACTTACATGGCATACTTGTTTGGTTTTTTCACACTGTCTTGGATAGCAACTACTCTGCATTCTTTACCTCCAGTTCCTTTTGTCATATCTCTCTATCATTTGTTTTTATCTATATCTTCCACTTATCTATTTCCTCTTTGTGCTTTAAGTTGGTTGCAAATTATATTTGCGATGCAGGGAGCTTACAATCTGACTGCCTTGATATTATTTTATGCAACCATGACTACCGTAAAAATTGGCTTTACTGCCTCTTTTGTGTTATTGATTTGAGCCCATTTCAGAATTAACTTGTTTGGAATGATCTGGCAATGTCGTGTGCCCTAGGTTCTCTCAGGAAAAATTCATATCTCATAACTAAATGCAATAAAATGTTCAAATATATCTAAACACAGTTATATTTTGAATTTAGATGAAAACCTTATGGAGTCAATCAAATATACAGGGCACGTTCAAGTTTTAGTTTTAGACTTACAAGTACTGTATTGCAGAACAAAAGTATTCAGGGACCAACTTTTTCCTAGAGATCTGTCCCTTATGTATGCTTTATGAAATGCCTAATCACATCAGTCATGTTTCCATCCTGAATTGGTTGGACATAATTTTGACATTTTGACTGTAGGACTGTATCTGTAATTTGAGATTATTGCTTAAATTCATTTAGGGTTTTGGTATTTCAAATCTTAGTTTTACATTTGTTTTTGTGGTTAGGTAGAAGAAACATTTGTGTGTTGACAGTCAGTGGAAAGTGATCTACAAAAATAAATCTTCCCTCTTTAATGGCTTGATTGGTCAATTTTGAACTTTCTTTTGCAAATGGAAAAAAATTAGATGCTACTATAAACAGGAAAATTTAGAACATGTGTTTATTGCAATGCTAAAATGCCCAGATATTAGAAATTGTCCACTGACATCAGATCCCAGTCCTGAATATCTTTAACTGACTTATAAAACCAGTTGTACCCTGAAAAGCTCATCTCCAATTGAATTGTTTTCCAGGTACATAAAAATGCGAAGTAAAGTTCTCATCACCCACTGATTTTAGTCTTTCTATTTCATAGCCATCAAGACTCCTCTACCCAGACTGCGCTGTGAAGACTGCATCTCCTGAGGTGCAGAGTTCAGTTTTGGTAATGTTGCCTTGGGCTGGTGACAGAAGCCAGGGATCCTGCTGGCACCTGTGCAGCCCTGACCCGCCTCGCTGCCCGAGGCAGTGACCCGGGCTGTGCTGTGCTCTGGGAGCAGATTGGCTTTTTTTTGGCTCGTGGAAAAGAGCTGTATGCCAGCTCCTTTTGAAAGTGTTTTGGTAGTCCTGGAACTGGAATACAAATTCTTCCTTTTTGTTTCCCTGAATGGTCTCTCTTAGTCTCTATTAATCTTCTTATTGTCTTTCAGAGTACAGAGTCTTTCTTGAGTGTGCATTTTAATTGTGTGGAGAGGAAAAAGCTACCTGGGGTGAGTGAAAAACAGATGCAAGTATATCCTGAGATGAGTGTAATATGGATAAAGAACTATTATAATTCTTCCCACATCCGCGTTTCCATCTACTTATGAGATATATACGTGTGCCTTGTTAGCAATGATGTTATAATGCAAAAGCTAAAGTTTTCATATCAGAGGAAACACATATTGTTAAATGAGCTGAGAACATTCTCCCAAGGGTTAGCATTTCTCTTGTATGTGTGAAATCCTACTGAAATAAATGGCCCTATTATTTTAATTGCATCTTTTGGTATTAAAACATCTTTCTTTGTACTGCAGTAAAGAACCTTCTTTTTCTTCCTTCCATGAAAATGTGAAATGAACAAACACAGTCGATGCATTAAAACATTTATGACTTCAGCGGTAGAAGACTATACCAATATACATAGGTGCACACACACATATACTAATTAAATTCCTATTTTATGATGTATTCCTCTGTTCTCTCTGAAAATATAGAAATAGAGTTTCTACTTTTAAAATAGCTATGATTAAAATTTTGCCTTGTCCTTTTGACTGATGCTAATAAAGACCAAGGCAGTTAAAAAACCCCAAAGAAAACTCAAACAAACAAAAAAAAAAAAACCACAAGGAAGAGGTGCCATTCTTTAAGAAGAACACAGTAAAACATTTTGAAAAAGGGTTATGTCTGTTTAATAAGTAAATTAATACTTGGGCTCTAACACTTGTAGCAGTTGTGAATAGATCTCATAGTAGAAATACTTCAAGAACTGTGCTTAATTTGCTCCTATGAGTGAGGGATCATGCATTATAATAGGTTAAACTTTTATGGACCATTGTAATCTGCTTTGCAGAAGATCAGAGGGAAGGGAGGAACCCTGTTTATCGTGTTGTGATCAAAAGCACAATAGAGTAGAAAATTTTCTGTGAACATAGACTTGAAAACTAATTTGTTGGTATGTTTGTTTCCTCTCTTTTCTGCAGCTGTTCAATTACGAACTGTTACTGCTGGTCAGAAAACCAAATATCTATTCTCTAGGGTAGCTGCATTGTACTCCAGTGTTTGAAGATTTGGTTTCTTTTATAATTGGAATGAAATATTGATTTTTTTTCTTTAAAGGAATTCTCCCACACTTCCATACGAATACTATCTGAACATGCTCATGTGTGTATGCACTATGTGTTTAATATATGGATACAGTAACGATATAAACCTGAAAGCAAAATTAATTGCACTTACAGAGGCAAAACAATTTTTAATCATACAGAAAAGATCAAGGAATAATTTGTTAAGTGAGAAAGTTACAGGGTTAGTGTTTATTGGATTTTCTTGTTTGCTTTGTACCAAGTCTCTTTAAGTTTTAAAAGGACATTATAAGCTTTGAGGGAGGGGGAAAAACACTTTTAGACCTGGGTAAACATCTCCCTTTCAGAAGTCACCAAATATTGCTGTACAGCCCTCCACTGAGGGAGGATCCTGTGGGGCCATGTGTGGGACAAAGACCACTCAGCTCAGCTTTGACATCTCTAACATGGGCTGGGGGCCTTTGGAAGCACAGCTCGCTGGGGCTTGCTGGTTTTAGTTATTTTTGTCGCATGCACATGTAACTAAATATCTACTGGTCATCTGTTTATTACCTGGGAGAAGAAAATACAGCTGCAGTGACAAGCACTGAGTTGTCTCATTTTGGTGTTTCTCCCTGCAGTGGAAATGATGGATTTTGTTTTTCATCGCTTCATACAGAATGATCTGCTATTTTGAGCAAATTAATGAGATAACTTGCTACTTACAAAGTAGGTCAGAACTGCTCTAGTGTAAATTTCTGAGAGTTAGTGCTGCTTTCCCCGTTCTCTTCACTGGCAACCTGTGTCGGCGTGTGCAAACCTCCTGGTGGGTGCTGCTGTCACTGGGTGCCGGGGGCTGCCCAGATCCACCCAGCACTGCAGGGCTGTGCTGCCAAAGCCCAGGGAGCCTCATGGTGCTAAGCCTTGGCACAGCCTTCAGAGCAAACAGCGTCGTGCAGCTGTTCCCATAACAACACACTTGTTAGAAAATAAATATTTGTTTCTCTTTCACAATTGTAGTTATGGTAAGAATTGTTATTAATGTTTTTTCCCCCCCTCCTTGTGCTTGAGAGTATTTTGGCAATAACCCAGAGGTGTTTATGGGACAATGCAGCATGAGACTATTGCAGCTGGCTGTGCCCTACCATGGATTTGGGCTGGTGAGGAGCTGGAACCAGTAAAAAACTCATTTTGGTTAAAAGGCAGATCAGATCCTGTTCTGCTCTGTGGAGCAGTCTGGAGAACAGCTGTGTTGATGTGTCTGTGAGCAGAGAGCAGGGCAGGAAGGCACTGTGGGATGGACACAGCTTCAGGTGGCCCTTTGCTGACATCCTCTGCCCAGCAAACCTGGCTCTCAGGTGTCCTCCAAACTCTTACTGCCACCCCACATAGCACAATGAGCCATGTCAGTCTGCACAAGCTAAATACTAAGAGTGAGAAACGTCCTGTGGTAGTCCTAACTGTGAGTGTACTCTTGGTATGCAATTTTGGGCTATTTTGAAATAGATAATCAGAGATGAATGTGTAAAATATGGCTATTCCTTAATATTATTTGTAGTACCTGCTCATTTTGGCATTTACAGATATGAATTCTGATTTAAAAAAAAATCAGTTACTTCAAAAGTTCCTGGGATTCAACCAATGTTGCAAAAATTCAGATTTATTAAACCTTTTTGAGTATATTTTCTTAGTTTTTTTTAATAGAGAAAAGTTTTCTTTTAGGAGAAAATTTTTGGCTGCTTGCTACTGGCTTTCTTTCTGAGGTGTAAGCCTGTGTTAATAAAGACTTGTAGGAAGCAGACCAGAAGTTCAGCCATAGCAGCATTAGCAACTGCAGAATCTACTGTCACACAGCTTATTTTGTTAGCTCAGCCATATTTTCTTATCTTGATCTATTCTGTTAGCAGGACACACTCATTTTGCCCAAAGCCAAAATGTGTTTTTTCTGCTCTGTTTGGATTGTGTTATACTGTTCCTACCAGTATGGCATCTGTGTGCCATAAACACCATGACTAGCATCTGTCATTTGTCACGATAAGTGAAACCGATGTTTGTCACCAATGTAAACAAGGGACCAAACACAATTACCAGCACAAGACCTCTTGACGGAGCAGTTGTCACTGCACCCCATTCAAAGGAGGGATTACTGAAGTGTTTGAGTCTTTGTTTAACCATGGTTCACCTTTCAGCATTAAGAAAAATCTCTTATGTGTTGGCTGTTAATTCAGAGTGATACAGCACAAGAACAAGTCTAGAGCAAAACTTCAGACATAAGGGACCAGGAATAGTTGAGGTGACTCTTGCTGCTGAAGAGGCAGTGGTATTTTGCCACTGGTTCAAGGGAAGAAAAACATGTAAACTGGAAAAAGAATAGAGGGTAGGAAATAAAGCCCATTTTAAAGAAGTGGGGTTTACACTCTGTGTCTTTACATTGAATACATTGAATGGGTGATTTATATAAAGATCAAAGGAAGAGATTGTTTCCTCCCTTCTTCTTTTCTTTGTCTCTCTTTATTTTTTTCCTCCCCTCCCCCAGTCTTGGAAGCATGTTTAATGCTGAGGAGCTCTTACTACAGGACTTTTCCTAGAAACACTGTAGATCTTGTAAAAGAAGGAATTTGGCAGAATAGCTCTCTGGTAGCTGTTCATACTGTGCAAACACTTTCTGAAGATGATCTGAGATGTTCTTGTAATTTGATGTATGCAATGAGCTACGTGAATACCTTCCAACTGAAGAAGGTGAATGAAAAGTGCACAGATCTGTTTGATTCATTATTAATTTGCTTAATGTCACTCTTGTGCCTTTAAATTTGTTAACGGAGAATTTTTCAGTTACATCAGGATTGCTTCAAGAACTGAGCTCAGAGAAGATGCGTTTGAATTGATGAACTGCCTAACTTGCACAGGGGGCTATCTTTTGCTCTTGTTTCTCTATATCATATGTTTTATATAGGCTGAGCTGTAACTAACTTAAAAACTGTACTTGAAACCTCTGGGTAAAGTTTATGGGACCAGCTTACTTTGTCTCTTCAAGAGTGTAGTAGAGCTGAATTGTAATCTTAAGGAATATCTGGTCTACACATTTTCTTTTCAAAGTCTCTTCATTGGGCTTCTGATTTTTAGTTCAGTCTACTTGCTTATTGAATTTTGTTGTTATTTTCATCTGATATCTGGATTAGTGACATTGTCAAGCAAAAGCGATGGAGACAGAAAATGATATTGCTTAGGTATATGTAAAATGACCTGGAGAAGCCAGTTTGGGAGACTTACGAGAGCTTTGCTCTTGGCTTAAAAGGGAGCAGGATGGATTCCCGGGCACAGCATTTCAACTAAGCTGAGCTGCTTGTGGTTCTTGGTAAGCTGCTGAGGAAATGGTGGGACCTCTGCTTTTCCAGGCTTTCTCTGTATCCAGAGCTGACCCAGCAGCAGCTTTCTATATTCGTAGATGCAAAAAATTCTGCATGTGGTGCTTGTGCAGCTGAGAGGATTGTGGAGAAACTTGAGGGAGGCCAATTCTGAAGGAGAATGCTGCTTCTTCAGGAATCCTATCTCTGCTCCACATGGTCTGCCAAAGCATAACAGTGGTGCAGGGGAGGTGGATTCAGTTTTCTGTGGGATTAGATAAACGGTGTACTTATTTGCTTGTTTTTTTCTTTTCTTAGCAGTTCACTGTCTGTGTGAATATGTGTTTGATGTATATAGACCTTTTATTTTCTCTCAGTGCAAATACACATTGGAAAATTGAGAGTAAAGCAGCAGCTCCCAGAAAAAGATTAGAAGAAACAAAGGGCATCCTTAAAAGCAAAACATTAATGACAATACTATTTGAAATATGCATTACATTGATTTCCATATTTATGTAATGTGAAAAACAAACGTGAATTTTGTGAATTCTTCTTTTGGGTCTATACTTTCATTTGGTCTATTTTCCTCTTAACTTTCAAAACAACAGGTGTCTTCTATCAAATGGGAGCCTCTAAACTGTGCTATATTTAGAGGTACCCCAGTTTTCTTCAGAACATGGTCTTTCCATTCACTTTTGCTAGTTCAAATTTCTGAAATCAGGATTCTCAGTCTTTTGCTTGAAATTTCCACTTACAATCAAGCCTTTGTGAAATAATCTTCTTTTTATTCCCAGCATTTCTGCTTAGACCTATCACATATAGTTAGGACAATAATTTATGTTTAATGAGCCAGACTTTCCCACTCAAAGTGGAAGGATACTACCATCAAGTTTACTTTTTGTGGTATGGTCATGACTTGTTTTTAACGTGAAAGTGCCCACTTACAAAAACCCTGTATCTTATTCAGTAGTGATTTTGTTCCATTGTGCAGTGTCATTTTTCTCTTTCTTTCTTCTTTCCAAATCCTTTTCCTCCTTTCTTTTCTTTGTTGCATACTCTTTTTATATTTTGTACATATTTCCCCCCCTTCTGACTTTTTTACCATTTTGAGGCATAAAATAGGGCCTCTCTTCTTCTGCAGCTGTGACCCCATCCCCTGCTGTACCAAATTGACACTTCTGCAAGCAGCAGCTCTACTCAGTCACTCGAAGGCTGCTGCTTTCACAAGTGTTGATTTAGTGCAGCAGGGGATGATGTGCCAGCTGTAAAACTCAGGCAAAAATAATAATAATAAGAATGCCTGTGAAAAGTCTTAGAATAAGAGGAAAAAATAAAAGGATGTGTGGAGGAAAAAGTAGGAAGGGGCCAGGTGGAGAGAGGAAGAGGAGCAGTGGGACCTATTGCGTGGTGGGGTACTCGGCTGCCCGAGGAGTAGTGGAATGGGCGGGAGAGCAGACCATGAGCAAATCCTTCTCCTTCTCCTCCCTACTCTCTCTGCTTACAAGAAACTCCTGTGACTGACTGCAGATGTTTTGTGTTTCTGCCAGACTAGGGAGTTATTTTGGGATAAAATCGTGGTGGTGGGGAGTGAAGGACTTCAAATATAACTAAGAGAGTGAGGGGCACCTGTGCTGTAGAGTTACTTAATATGTGCAAATGCAACTGTTGGATGACAAGGTATTTGATATTTTACGTTCTTAAGTTATGTATTTTATACCCATGGATATACAGGATGGGTTTTTTTGAAATATACAAATAATGTGTTGTTAATTATAGCCCATAAATGGAGAGTTCCTTCTAAATCAGCCTTGATTTACCCTCAGTAATGTTCCTAGAGGAAATAGTTTACAACTTCTTAGTATCTGAGTGCTTAATAGGAGGTTGTATTTCTGCTGTAGGGTTAATAGGATTTGTTAAACCTTCTGATGAGCTGATACTTTCTAATTCGGTCTCCAAGTGCTTGGAGTAATGTCTGCTTATCCTTGCTGATTTATTCTTGTGAAGTATCTCAGGTCTTTTCATAAGGGAAGCCCAGCCTTGTCTTTTCATTCACTCATGGGTTGTGTGCAGGTGTCAGTGATTTCTGCCCAGGGACCACGCTCACAGAGATGCCAGCATGGCCATGGTGATGCTCTGAGGTAGCACATCTGCATGGCACAAGGTCTGTGCCTCCTCCACTGGCACAGGACTACAGCTGCAGCCAACAGCACAGGCTCAGCCAACCCCTTAGTGCTGTCCAAAAGGCAAACCTACTAAGGGGACTCAAACTCCTGGATTAAGAGAAGCTCTTACCATACCTTTTATATCTGTTGCTGTTGGAGCAGCCCTTCAACAGTCACCAGAAAAAAAAAGGGGGGAAACAACCATTTTTGATCCAAAATGGAATGTTTTTGAAGTTTGGTTTTGGTAAGGAAAAGGTTGAAAGAACTTAGTATAGATTCTATTGACCAATCACTTTTTTCTTTATTTTCATTCTCAGCCTCTAACTCAGCAATTCAATGATTTCCATGTTTCTAATGTTTAACCATTCACCAGTGACTTGGAGCAGTGAATGAAATATCGTATTATGCTAAACATTGATGTTGGTAGTGATACCATGTATGATAAGACAGAATGATTTCAAGATGGACATGTAGAACATAATTCAGAGTATACTTCCCAAAATAGGTTAAGCATCTTTTTTAATTGTGCGTAAGTCAGTATGACAGACTGTAACATTTACACTGTTCCAGGTGCCAGGTGGATTAAACTAAACTGGAATTAGTGCAGGAAGATATGTAGTTTTGACTAGTGATCAAGATAGTAGCTCTGAACTAACATAGCCTGTCCTTGTCAGCAGAGACTTAAGAGGTGCTAATACATTTGTAACAAATGTTATTGTTTGTTTAAATTTTCCAGGTTTGTGTGGAGAGAGGGAAAATTTTTGAAGACTCTTGGGAAGCCTGCTTCTTATAGGTTTATTTTAGATATTAGGTTTGGGTTCTCTTTAAATTAATGGGAAATAAGGACATACTTAAATTTAAACATGTACTTGAAAACTGGTGGATTGAGGTCATATTTCTCAGGTCTTGAGAAAAACTTCCATTGTCTGAAAAGTATCTGCTTTTCAGCATTTAGGGAGAGGATTTGTAATAGGCTTTCACAATGATCACCTTTGTGATCTTGTTGTTCATCATATTAATTTAAGAAACTTCTTTCTGGTAACCTTTGGCTGTTCAAGATGTGTTCCCAAAGCATCAAAGGATGAAGAAACTTAGAAAAGACATAATAGATCATCCTGTCTGATTTTTTCTGCCAGTGTAGGATTATTTCATTGAGAACATTTTTTAGTGTTATGTCAACTTTAGTTTTTAAAATCCCAAGTGAAAGCTTCCATATGTCTCCTTGGGAGACTATTTCACAGGCTAATACATCTCGCTGTCAGGAAGATTTTCCCGATATTCTATTGAGCTTAAGCTTTTTCTTTCCATTATTTCTAGTTATATCCTTTTCCCTTGATGGCTTTACACACTTCAAATATTTATAGATTATTATATTTTTGCCTTAAGAACTTGTTCTTGAAACTTTCTTCAGTTTATCAATATCTCTTTGGTTTTGAAAAACCCAACTAAGACCTTCCAGGCTGAGAACTACATTTACTACCAAACCATACTACAGTCAGATGCTCACCACAGCATTTTCAGGTTCTTTTTCCCAGGGTCCAAAAATCATAGGAGATTCTAGCTAAGAGAAATCTGATGAGCAGCCTATTTTCATCAATGATTTGAGAAAGGTCGCTTTGCTTTCTTTCTACTTTTCAAAGCACAACTCTTCTGGCCATTGTGAATGAGGATCCCCAAGTGATACTTCATCTCTCACCTCCTGGTGCTCTGCTCCACAAAAAGTCTGCATACTTCTTAGTCCTTGTATTTCTGCAGCTTGCACAAAATTGACTTCATTCTTGCTAGGTGCAACTGCTGTGGTCAGGGCTCAGAGGGTTTCCTGGGAAACAGGAGGCGAGAGAAGGAGGCTGATGCTTTACTCAAGTCTGAGGTCTGATTCACAAGTCCTGGGCTGAATTTTACCTCCTTGTTCAAGAGAAATTATAATATGTCCATGCAGAGAAATTCAGAGAGCTGTAAGAAATTTTCAGGTGGACTTACTAGTGTGAACAAGACCTGCTATTTGAACAGTTCAGGGTTGCAGAAGAAGGTCCAGCCTTTGCCAGATCAGAGTGCAGGCAAGTCAATGAATTTCTGGCATCAACAGACAGGCTCTGCTTCTCTGCACATCCTTCCCATGCTGCAGAAGGAAGCAGTTGCAGTCTCCTGCTATGTGCTGGCGGGTACTGGTGCTGTATAGAGCATCAACTGTAGGCAGCTGGAAAAATTCGCTTTATTTTTAACTCAAATTATATTGTTATTATTCATTGTGAGTGTTAGTTCAGGCTTGCAGAAAAGGCAAAGAAACTGAAATGGCTTACATGGTATTTGACTGTCTTTTCTAGCCTGGTTTTCTAAGGAGATGCTGTCTGTCAACCTTCTCTAATTACTTCTGAACACAGTGAACATTTTCACAGCTAACTCTAGTTGTGGTAGAGATCCCATCCCACAGTGGCCTTGTGTGGTGGATTTGAAGTCAGTGGGGGTACTTTTGAGTGTCCTAGCTGGCAAACATCATACATACCTGAGGGTATTATGATTGGGTAGCACTGGAGCAGCCCAGAAAGTTTCTGGGGAGACAGTGTGGAGAAGGAGGGCATGGTAGGGAGTTTGGTCGCTTGTGGGTGTCACAAGGCGGAAAGTATTGGTTTTCTGCTCAAAGTCCTTGAGCCTTTCCTGAGGATTTTTCAGACTGTTAGAGACTCAGTGCTTGTCTAATTGTTCTCCCAGAATCAATAGTTAAACTCACATTGATTTGTTGACTTCACATGCTTAGGATTCCAGCTGTACAGCTGAACTTTGATATTTCCATGTTTCACAGGGCTTCCCTACCGTAGCTGTCTGACACTTTCTGAAATTTTGTGTTCCTCTGAGAAGGGTGCAGGGTGGAAACACCACTCTGGGTGCCCTTGCAGCTTTGTAGGTGCTGCTACCTACCAGGCTGCTGTTTCACAGAAGAAAGCCTGTGCCTGATGTACTTATTCCCACTTATTCCCATGTCTGCACCGAAGAATGGCCATTGTCTGCTATCCTCTTCATTTTGACAATTCCAAAGCGTTTTTCCTAGATCTTTTAGCTGACATTTGCCTAAGAGAATTTTTATTTTATTACTTTTATTTGTCTAATTTTTGGATGCTGCTGTATATGTTTTCTGCTTTACTTACACTTGCAGTATTTTCCACATTCCACGTTTTCTACAGCTCTTGAGGTAATGAATCTCATTGTCATAGAAATACGTTAGTGCCTTTATATTTGTACTTAATTCCAAAGAGATTGTTTTCAAATGTATTTCTAAAACAGATATAAAGAACTATGCTTACTAGCAAGTTTCCCTTAACTTCTTTTCATTGAGAAAGGGGATAAAAAGTGTAATGATATTGTACTTCTGCTGAGTACTCTGCTTGACTGATTCACAGAGTATTTGCTCTTAACATGTTGTAGGAGTTAAAAAAAAAGTGTCAAACTTTTTTTTTGGCACCCAGCTACAGTAGATCCTGTTAGAAGAAACATATGGCCTCACACTAACAGTGTTAAAGCACTGCTGAAGTATTGCACGCGCGACATTGACAAATTTCCTCTAGGCTTTTTGTTTTCTGTGCTATTAAGCATTCAAAGTCCAGTATTTCATTACCACTGATGATACAGAGAGCCTTATTGACATTCTATCCATCTGTTCATAACATGCATTATTAAATGTGAAGCAACTAGTAGGTAGGAGTGCACTTGCCAGCTGTAGAATGAATTCTCAGCAGTTTGGTGCCCTCTATAAATTTTCTAGTATTCTGCCAGTTTCTCCACATAATTTGCAATGGGCATAATTTTTTTTAAATGCTGCACATTGTACAGAGAAAAGTTGCTTCAAAAGAATTCTCTATTTTGTTATCCTTAATGTGAAATCCTTAGATATGGTTTCAAAAAGCTCGAGAGTCTTTTAATATACAGGAACTGTTGCTAATATCAGATCTCACTAACCACAGCTTCTTTTTTTCCCTAGGAGCAAATCTGCTGCATTACCTATGAATAGGACAATGGGGCCCCAATGAGTCACCCTATTCATATATTTTTGGAACCCAGAGGAGTTGGCTTGACTATTTACAGATTATAACAGTTGGTAGTTGAATGTTTTATTTTCATTCCCAGTTGGTACAATATGTTCACAGCTGATGCTAATGGCTTGCCCATTTGATATCACATATGGTCCACTATTTGGGTCTCCTAAAACGTTCTTTTGTGGTCAGGCTGCTTTAAAACTTTCATATATTTAGGTTTGTTTTGTCTGCTGGAAAGGTGACCATGAAACTCTGGAACTTGGCAGCTTTAGAGTAAATCAGAAAAATTCTGTTGCTAAAGGCTTGAAGAATTTGAGATTAAATGTCCAATAAAGAATACTGTTATACAAAAATGCCTTAGTGAAATTTTAAAAGAAATGTTCTTTTCTCTTCTCTTTCCTTGTTTTGAGGCTGTGGTTGACTTACCCTCCAATGTATTGGCACCATTTAGAGTCATCAGGACTACTTTTACTGGGTGTTCAGTTGTATTGGAAAACAATTTATGTATAATTTGTAATGCTTAAATCACTACTTGTATTTTTATTACTCATCTGGTAATGTTTTCTGAAAAGAGAAGATCTGAAAAGCAAAGAAGTTTTTCCTTTGGTTTCTAGAATAAGACCATAAGAAAAATAAATGAAAAAAAATACAAGTACAAAAATTAAAATTACAAGCCTGTCTGATGTTGCTCTCCTATGATATAGAAGTGTTTATACTGACTCTAAAATATAACTGATAAAGCCAGAATCTCATAAAAAGATTATTTCCAAAATTATTGTGTTACCCTCTGAGAGCTGAAATTCCCATTTATTCATAGGAGTAGATCATAATAGCTCTAATTCCCTGAGAAGTGGGCATTGTATGATAATTAAGCAGGCTAGTACACTAACTGTCCTCCACTTCACCTCTAGATGTTTAACTCCTTATCTAGTCAACCAGCAAACAATAATGCTCACTTATTTGTGCCTTACTGTTCAAATAATTTTTTTAACTGGGCAATTTATTTGAAATAAAGCAGAATAAGTGTATTAATGTGAAAGGGACATTGAAATCATGTTAAATTAACATATTAAATGCCTTTACGTGGTAGGATGTGGGTTTTATGTTTGTATATTTCAGCCATGTGACTTTAGCTGAATAATAGCAGTGTGATTTTGCATGCAGGGATATCTCTAACTAGTAGCAGAGATTTGACGTTTCTTGCCACATGGCTACTGCTTTCTTGTGGCCTCTCTCCCATCGATGCTTGTTAGGGGAGCAGGTATATGTGCGTTGGAAGTGGTGTGTATGTCTGGCTCCTGTTGCTGGATTAAACGAGGCAATTGGTGGTAGGACAGAAGCTTTGGCTTGTTTAGTTTAAGATGAAATTGTACTTGTTGCTGGTTTATAGTCAGCTTCTGAAAGCAGATTGTAATGGAACTGAAGTAGGAGGCTTTTCCAAATGAATAAACTCAGTATGCAACCTGGAGCACTAGGGGAAAAAACCCCCAAAGCTTTTGGAAATGAAACTAATAAATAACATGCAAGGGCAGGATCATTTCTGCTTCCTGGGGGATTTTTTTTTCCTCATTTGTTAATAATTTATTATTATTGTAATCATTGCTGTTATTATAACACCCAAAACACGAGTGCTCCAGCAGAAGTGTCTTCCTGTGATTCCCTTCTCTCTGGGCCCATGCAGCAAGGCGTGAGTGGTAGTGTTAGGCATTGCTCTGCCTTCGGGGGCTCCTTCCAAGCACAGCAGCTGCCTCAGCGCTGATACTTCTACGGGGAGCTTGTGCTTCTTGTGTCTCCTCAGCTGGAGGCCAATGCTGAAGCCAAAAGTCAGACCCTTCAAAGAGCCACCAAAACGCTGACCCCACTCTCTGCCTAACAAATTCTTCCCTTCACAAAGCAACAAGATCTTCACAGCTATCCACTAAATATACTTCTTGTTTTGACAGAGAAAGAACCTGAGGCTGGAGCTTCCTGAGGGGACGACCATGTGGAAATGGTTTGCTCAGTCACCAAAGGCACAGTGTGGAAGGTGTGGAGTGGGATGGACTTAACGAAGGCAGTCTCATCTTGAATAACAGTTGATTAGAAAAATAACATCAAGTTGTAATTTATCAGTTTTAGGTACATTTTAGGAAGTCCTCTCTCCCGAATGGGATTAAATTACATATAGTGTTAACACAGAGTCTTCTGCAACAATGTAAATGAGTTGTTAACATGGCACTTCATTGCAAAAATAATTCAACGCTACTAGCAGGCTTGATGGGTCTGCAATAAATGTTTTATTATTTAGAAAAAATATACTCTACAAGTTGCAGTGTGCCATGCTCATTCATGCTGTAAATCAACAAAGATCAGCAGACTGAATAGGGAAAATGAAAAGCTTATTTAGGAACTGACACAAGCTTTCAGATGAGCAGGGATGGCTGAAGTTAACTGCATTCATTTTTCTTTGCTTGTCACAGTTGCCACTCGAATTTCACTGCTAAAGATTGTGGGTAGTTTTGCTTTATGAAATTATATCTACAAAAACAGTATTTGCATTTATATAGGCTTAGTTATAATACGGTTAAACCTAGCACACCCCCTTGCCTTCACAAACAAACAAACCAACCAGCCAACCAGAAACCTCAATGTTAAAATAATATTTATCCCTCAGTTTTCCTAGATCTGAATAGGATTCAGCTAAATAGTTCCCACTAGCTACCTTAAAGGCCCAAAGCTGGTGACCGGGTGAAATGCAGGAGTGCAGAGCCATGGCCACCTCCTCAACTTCAGCTCTCCCGCAAGGCTGCCTCTCTCCTCACAAGGATAAAACCAGAGTTTTCTTTAAAAATTATCTTGATGTGTGGTGAGTGAAGGCAGAGACTGGGTGAAAGGGGTGGGAGGTTAAGAACTAACATGGTCCTCATGGTGTGGTTATAAAGTGCCTGAAATTGGCTTTATTACCATCCTTTTGTCTCCCCTAACACCTGAAGACTCTCTTGAAGTTTGCGGCATGAAAAATGAAGGTCCTGGATGCTGAACATTGGCTTGTCCTGAAAACTGTGCATGTTTGAACACAGAGTTAAACCCTTTGCAAACTCTGTGTTGATGTCCTTAGAGAGACATGACTACTTTGGTTGATCAAAAGGTAGAACCAGGACAAGAAGATAAGTGAGTTAAGATAATGCATGCCATGCCTATGTAGGCTTGAAAAGGACAAGGTTTTCTATGCCACCTTCAGAAATTATTCCCCCTGAACCCCCTATGCCCTAGAAAGGAATGAAGAGAACATCAAAATACTTTTTAAAGCGTTTGTCTGACCCCCTACTCGTGGGTCTTCAAATAGAAGACCTGCTTTTTGCATGGCAATTAAGCTGGACCTGCCCTGCGAGGATGGCAGCAGGGACTGAGCATATGAGGAGAATGCTTTGGGACTGGACTGGGATAACTGTGCACAAGCTCCTCACTGCAACACTGTCCTGAGAATACTGTCTATGGATGGAGGAAACAGTAGATGAAAAGCCAGCAGGTTTCTGTTCAGGTTTGTGCCCACCGATGTGTATGTATTGGAATGTGTATTTATATGAACATGAGCATTCATCTGTGTACATATATATATACAAACAAAGCAATTTTTGCTTCTCTGTAGTTATCTGTAGATTTCTTCCAGTTTGCCAGGTGCTTGTGTCTGACAGTGAAGAGGTGTTTTCCTGGTGCCCTTGGTTGTGGAATTACTTATTCAGCTACAAGATTCACCGACTACCTTAAATATAATTTTCAATAGGTCAGTTTGCATCCCTTAAACATACCATGATTTTGTTGTGGTGCCCTATGTGCCTGTAGGAGAGGAGCCTAATCTTGTAGCCAGCAAAACTGCCTCTGTGATAGGAAGGCTACTGAGACTAGACTTTGAAAATGATGAAAATGCAATGGTTTTGCTGCAGCGGTTGTTCCACTGACTTGGTTTTGAACCCATTGGGCTGTTCTGATGGCATCCCTGGTGTAAGCAACCCATGGCTAGAAGCAACCTCCTTGTGGCATGTCCTCTGCACTCCAGTGAGTGATCCTGCATTGGGGATGTTCCTCCAGTCCCTGGGAATACTGGTGAGGCTCTGCTGCTGGCTGTTGATGGGGTGCTATTGGCTCCTGTGGCTGGGCAAAGTAGAGGCCTGGGCTTCATGTTCTGATGAGAAGGCTTCAGGACTGTTACCCTGAATTTCTCACTTGAGTTTTAAGGGTATACATGATGTATAAGAATTTCTTGGAAGTGACGTGTCGCCTCCCCCAAAATATTTATTTTGTCAACCAGGAAATTGAAATTGCTTTACCTCTTTGGAAATAATTGAGTACTTTGTTCGTGAGAATAGTAGATGCAAAAAAAAAAAATTAATTTGTCTTAGGCTTAAATAGAGTTATCTGAAGTTTTTGTCATCACAATCATTTTAAAAAAAAAGTAACTGAGATACTGCATAGTGGAAGGTTTTGAGTTTGTTTCACTGAAGAAAAAGTTTTGCTTCTTGAGCCAGCCATTTACATTCTTAGGAAAGTCCAATTAAGATGACTGAATTGTAAGTGTCACAGAATATAGAAGGCAAAGGACATTTAATTATAGCTGGGCTGCCAGGCACCAATAGAATAAAAGAAAAAATGTTCTCATAAAATACAAAGTACTGCCTAATACATTTGCTGAAATAAAGTGACAATATATGGTCTAAATACACACTTCTAAATAGTTCAAAAAGCAGCACCTTCTGATTTCCATGAAGCTGTTTTTCCAATTATCAACACAGTTAAAGAAAAAGTATCCTTTTAATATTGAGACCTTCAACTTTGGTCAAAGGTTGAAGAAAAAGCATCATGCAATAAGACAAAAACGTTGCTTAAGAAAATGGATTTGTGACCCAGAAGAATGTATAATTGATGTACGTGGTTGTCTGGACGATAGAATAACAATAGTAACCGTTAGAGATGAGAGCTGGAACTAGTCAGGCAGTGAGGCAGGATGTATTTTATAGGTCATCTGGGCTCCATTCAGATCTACAGGTTGCTATTCCTTCTCCATACTTGAAAGCATTTAATGGATTATTACAAAAGGAAAAGGATGGTATGCAATAATGGTTTAAATTGAAGCTCTGTATATATATCACCACTGTGTGACTTCTAAATGAATGCTTCATTTTTAAAATTCTCCCATGACATACCTGAAAGTTTGCCAGTGCATCAATGAATTAAAACAATGAATTGACCAGCAGCAAGAGTAAAGGACACTGAGTAGTACAGTAGAAACAGTTGTTCTCTTCTATGGCATAGACAATAATAAATAAGAAAAATTCACCAAGAAAATTTGTTCCAAAGTTGCTGTCTAGCCTCTTCAAGGCAGATGAACTGGTTTTCTTCCGTGTTATTTCATAATATTAAAGTAAGAAAAAATACAGAATTTTGGGAAGAGGTTTAACTGTCAAACAATCAAAGCCAAAAGCACATAATAGTGAAGTCAAATGCAGAATCTCTGCTTGCATGGAAAATGCTGCTTTCATATCAAAATTGATACAAGTTAAAGGTTTGAGAATCTTTTGGGCTTTGTTTCACAGGAGCATAAAAGTTTTATTCCTGCTTTTAATGGGTAGTATTTTACAAATGTAATGGAACATAATTTTACCAGGTTTCCCTAAGGGAAAGTCATGGCATGATTGCATAGGCAGTCCCATCTCATTTAGTATAATGCTTACAATATACATGCAAATACACTTACGTAACTCAAGTTAGAGCTAAATTGAATGGCATTCAGATAATCATAGTGCAGTGCAGATGCTGAAGAAAGATATGTAGGAGAAATATGCATTGAATGACTGGTCCCTTGCAGCCACACGTGTCCTCAAGTAATGTTTTTCTGTGATACAGAAGATTCAAGTTATGCCAGATAGAAGTACCTGACATGTGTAAAATTTGTCACTTCAGGATGAACATCTTAGCTGGACCCCACTGATAGCATGTCCCAGCAAGCAGTGAGAGTGGCGGATCAAGGGGATGGAAACACTTGCAGCTTGCATTGTCCCCAGCAGCAGGGACAGCCTGGGGAAGGAGTCCTTCCCTTATGGGTAGAGCTCTTGCACTGTCCCTCAGGATAACTGGCTGCAGGGTAGTGGGACACAGAGGCGCTGAGGGCATGGAAGAAGGTTCAAGCCAGATCAGACAGAGGCACAAGGTGACAGAGCTGGGAGTTTCAGGATGACAGTTTGCTCTCCAAACTCCTTGCACAGGGAATTTTTCTGCTAGGGATTTAAATAAAACTTTAAGTTATAAATAATAATGATTTAACACAATGCAGTGCAAACTATCTTTAGCACATTGTGTATAAAAACCAAGTAAAAATCTGTGTTATAAGTTAGTATAGAAGTTCTTATATTTGTGGGAGTTGTAGGGGTGCTCTTTTTGGGGTGGCTTGTGCAGAGACCTGCAAGAAAAATGATCTGAACCTTTTCTTTCTTGTAGAGGAATCTCTTTTTTTTCTTGTAGATCTTTTTTCTTCTTTTAAAATTGAAAAAATTTAAAAGATTTTACTAGCATATGCAAGACTAGCATGCTCTGTAGTTAGTGAACAATACACAGTCTTTTGCTTCTTGTTTAATTTTTTTTTTTTAAACTGGATTCATGCCAGATTTCTCCTCAGGTCTGACACTTATTTAACCTGATGTAGATCACGAAACCACAGAAACTACCCCAAGGTTCATTGGTGAAGTGGTATAACAGCTTGGAGTACATGAACCTAGTCTTGACACTGGCTATTTGGAGATACACAGAGGAGACAATTGTGACCTGCTCTGAGTCAAAGCAACAGCAGTTTGTAGAGCTCTCCTGCAGGACCACTGGCAGTAGAGCTGCTGCTTCTGCACCAGGCACTGAGCTGCTGCTGTAGCTGGCATCTGGATTGCAGGTGTGAGGCCAGCAGCAGGTCTGGCAGCTACTGCCTGTTTGGGTAGGCAGATTCTTTCCCATTCTTTTTGGGGAAGGTCAAAGATTAACAAGGAGGTAAAAAATGAAGTACAGAAGCTAAACATCTGCCTGTGTTAGATTTCTCTTAAGCTTTCCGCCTTTCAATGTTAGTAGCTCAGACCCCTACAGAACAGCAATAGATAGATTAGTGCAAAGTCTCTCTTACATATATGTGTCTACATCTGCTGTAGAGAAAACTGGCTAAAGACAATATTTTAATAATTTGTTGTTTTTTCATTGTATTATAGTTAGTGCTCTCTGTTCCTTGACGTATCATAAGCCAGACTATTCTTTAGCAATCAAGAATCTTTGTTTAACATGTTTTTGCTTTATTTTCTTTTCATTTTTTTTGCCACTTCTCAATTACCTGCCAATACTCAGAAATGTGAATTGCGTCGATTTCATTTTAGTCAACTGTAAAATTTATCATTCAGATAAACCAACACCAGAGTCAGTATATCAGACTGAGGAAGTGTTTGCTCTTCCTTTTTCATTAGTTAGTATTTCCTCTGTGAGGGTGGGATCAATAAATTTCAAGGTGCATATTATTTAACCTCCAAAATGTATCTTCTTGTCATGACTTAACCACAGACAGCAAATAAGTACCACTCAGTACCTGGTGGCATGAGGAGGAGAATCAGAAAAAAAGGTAAACTCTGTGGGTTGAGATAAGAAGAGCTTAATAATTGAAGTAAAGTAAAAAGACCTCATATTTAAAATAATAACAATAATAGAAAAAAAGAAACTAAAAAGGGGACTAAAACCCAAGATGTTCCAGTGATGCACAATACAGTTCACCACTTGCTTCCTGATGTCCATCCCATCTTTGAGCAGCGATTGGAGGCTCCCAGACAACTCCTCCCAGTTTATAAATTGAGTATGACATTTTGTGCTGTGGAATATTCCTCTGGTCACTTTGGGTCAGCTGTCCCAGCTGTGCTACCTCCCAGCTTCTTCTAAGCCTGCTCACTGGCAGAGCAGAGGAAACTGAAAAAATCCTTGGTTTTGCATAAGCACTACGTAGCAGCAACTAAAATATCGGTGTGTTGCCAATATTATTCTCATACTAAATAAAAAAAAAAGAATCACTGTATTGCCTTAGGAATAAAATTAGCTCTATCTCAACTGAAATTAGGACACCTCTGTTCAGAGGTGTGGGTACTACAGTGCTGTCCTGTCCAGCTCAGGCAGGAGGACAAAGATGCCTTCCATCCCAATTTTGTCCCATGAGACTGCCTAGTTTGACTGTCTTTTCATGTCTAAGGAGAAGTTTCCGGATGGGTTGTAACACTGAACTCAAGTTTTGCCTCTTTGTTTGTTTGCTTTTCAAGATTAGCAACAGCTTAGTACAAGCACTGAAGTCTGTGGTGCTGTCAGGGGTCCCAGGTTCTGCACCTGCTGCTGGCATTTTCTTTTGCAATATAAAGGGATAGCACTGGTTTTGGTATTCGTAATATAACTTTAGCTGTTTTTATAGGACATTTGTGAAGCAGGTAAACTGGTAATGTGGTTTAATGTCAGCCAGAAATACACTAAAGGAGACTTTTGGTGATTCAAGGCTTGTCCCATTTATAGGAAAATTCAGATAAATGAAAGATACATGTGAAGTAAGTACAACAAGCCTACAGTGCTTTAAGCTCCTCTGTGGATGATCTAATTCAAAAGGAAAATGGCTGTGGTTCATGGTAGCTTAATCCTCTTTATAGTAAAGTCAGACCACTTTACCTCTCAGTGAGAATATCCACACAGGGATTTAATGCATTTTGACTTACATGCATTATCATCATGGGTTTAGTTGCTTTATCTTAACTTCTCTGGATGATCTGTTGTAGAAAAGCCATAGACATAGGTATCTGGTACTAGCTTATTAAAGCATAGCCATGTACTCATGCCCTTAAATCTGATATGGGTTTTAGCATAACAATGATAAGTGAGAACTGCTTCGTTAAGTTGTTCATATACATTCTGATCCCCCAGGATAACAAAGTTAGTCCTTTATTTGAGACTGCACAGCCCAGAAATAATTGGAAAGCCTCGGAATAAATGCTTAACATCCACTCATGTGCTTGGGCACTGCAACACCACTGACTCTTACACAATTCCAAATTCTGAAATTATGGAACTGAGGCTCAAGAAAAATAATTCCTGTGGTTACTCTTAGTTCAGCCTGTCCTCTGCGCTGTTTTGCAGGCCAAAGACTAAAGAATACTCATTACTTTGGAGCAACTTTGCCTCACACAGTTGTAATATCAGTGGAGTGCTAGAAACATCTCTCACTTTGCGAGGAAAGCTTCAGTCCTATACCTGATGGGAAGAAAGGAATGAGGAAACATTGACTAGACCTTTCTTCAGTCTGTCCTTGGAACAGTTTTCTTGGAGAGAATGACATTTTTCATGCCAGACAATTGGTAATGGACAACTGGACAAGATAGTGCTGGAGGCATGCAATGCTGCACATTGTCATCAGAAACAAAGATTATGAAAGTCTTCTTCTGAACAGATTACACCACAGGGATGAACAGAACACACCATGGGGATCCTGTGGCAATGAGAGCCCTTGTTCTGGCTCAACTGATTCAGCTGCCCATCAAATGGAATAGAAGAAGCCATTAGCATAATTGTAAGCCTTATGAGGAGTGGCTTACTGGAGAAAGAACTGGAGCTGTTTATTCTGCAGAAAAGGAGGCTGAGAGGAGACCCTATCACTCTCTACAACTACCCAACAAGAGGCTGTAGTAAGGTGGGCATTGGCCTTTTCTCCCAGGCAACCAGCAACAGGAAAAGAGGAAATGGCCTCAAACTGTGTCAGGGGAGATTCAGGTTGAACATCAGAAAGGGTTTCTTCACTGAAAGAGTGGTTAAACAGTGGAATGGGCTGCCCAGAGAGGCAGTGGAGTCACCATCCCTGGAAGTGTCCAAGAAGTGACTGAATGTGCCACTTAGTGCTATGGTTTAGTTGATAAGGTGATGTTTGGTCAAAGATTGGACTCGATCTTGAGGTCGTTTCTAACCTTGATGTTTCTCTGATGCCTTCTGGATGGTAAGTACCAGCTGTCTCATGACACCATTGATAGCTTTGTGAATCTACTGTGATCAGGAAGTCTCACAGCCACTTCTTGGCCTTCCACAACAGATCTTAGTGTGCAGCAAAAGGAAGCAGATTTATACTTAGATGGTGTTAGACTGATGAGTGTTCATGGACTGTTTGTGCAGGATGCTCCAGAAAGAATGAGTATAGTAGGTTTTTACTCTCTGTGGCTAAAGAAATCCCTTACTAGAAAGCAGAGAAGGGGGAGGCTGATATTCAGAAACATAATGGGTGCATGAGAATTGCTCAAGTGGCTGCTGTTTTCATGGCTACTGTTATCAGCAGAGGGGAAACATGGACTGTGGGAAGCATGTCACTACTGCTGCAGCATGTTGCCTTTCCTCTAAATTCCTGTTGTCATCACATGACAGGAGATGCAGCAAGCATGAGGAACAGAGTTCCCCAGTACACCACAAGAGGAGTAAGGAATTCTTGACAGATTTTTTTAAAACTTTCTTTTTTCTGCAGCTGTTATATAAAAGCATTATTGGTGTTTGAGGAGTTCAGGTTTGCACTGTCTTGTGTTATTTTTTATTTTAGCAGTGTTTGTGTACCGTGCCTTTGTGAGTCAATGCATAACAACTCAAGTCGGCTAAAAGTGTATGGCATTAATGAAACTGTGAGCCACATAAAAGACTACATTGCTTTTTCTCTTTCTCTAATTGCCACTACAATAAAAACTGCCTTTACTGTAAAATTTTTCAGAGTTAACCCCTGCAGAGCTCCCAGCTTGATGAGGGAGAAGTGTGATTAGAGATGTGTAGAAGGGGGAGAACAGCTGACTAACAGTAACTAGAGGTGCTCAGAGGCTGTAGGCAGCAGAGAGAAAAACTTGTAACCGTGCACCCCAGTTCCCATATGAATTGCAGTGTAATGAGCAAGGGTCAACTGTGGTCCCTTAGCAGAGCAGCTTTGGCAACCCTTCCCTGCTTACATTCTTTTCAATAATCCTGCTGAATGTGGCAGAGAGTGATGGGAAGGGAATAGAGGAGACAGTTGTGACTGCGAGCAAAAAAGAAAAAAAGAAAGGAATTGATTTTTTTGTATTCTCAATGGCCACTGGTTTGAACAATAGTATAAATACTGTGGACTGAGAGGGCTGGTGGGTCAGTCCCCTTGCACCTGCCTGTGTGCAGAAGTTTCAGCCAATAGAGTAATGGAAGGATTTCGTGGGTGTGTGGTATTTCCTATGGAGTAGGTATGCCTCCATCCTGGTAATTATGGCATCCCTATATTAATCCTAAATATAAGCAAATCTCCTTTTACAGAAACATCAGCAATGTGTGCTTAAGTATAATAATTATAATAAGAAAGCATAATGATTCAATGTGTACCAAATGTTGGTAATGTAATACACTACTGAAAGTTTAAAAAGAGCACCCACCAAAGGTATACAGGCATTGAATTGGTTTTACAAATCTGATTTTGTTTTTTAAATGGAATAAAAATACTATATCCTTATAATCTGAGGTACTCTCTTTGCTAAAGAGATTGAACATACTCTTTACACTATTCACATGGTCAAACAATGCAAATGCTAACAAGCACTGGTGATGAATGCTTGCTCTGCTTTTTGGTTCCTGTCTGATTTGTCCTGTTTTGTTGTTTACTTTTTTTCTTTTTCTTCCTGTTGAAACAGAATAATAATTTTGAAAGCATGGAAAATAGGAGATGAGAAAAATGTCTTAAATACCATTTTGTCTGGATAAAGGTTTGAAATGAGTAGCCTGCTGTTTTAAAACCTGCTAATTATCTGAATTTCACTGTGGTTTAATTAGCAGCATCTACGTTAGAATGTGGGAGGTGGTGCTTATCACCTTGCCAAGGAAAACATTGTGTTCAGAGGAGGGTAAGTTATGTCAACCAAGACACAGACTAATTTTAGATCTCCAATACCATTCCCTTTCAAGTCTTTTGATACGCAAAGGTGATTGAGCCTTAAGTAATTAGGAGAGTGGAGAACAGAGGTACTAGTGCCCTATTTCCAGACCAGACCCTGGGCAGGTCTGAGAGCCACCAGTATCCTTGGTGCTTACTGTGAAGGCAGATGGCTCTCATTGAGCATTGCAAATAGCAGCTTCTTACAGTTAGAGAAGAAATGAAAACACATAACAGTGTCAGTTCAGGTGTATCAGACTAATAGTTTTCTATCTGTGAACCAGATGCATGTTAGCAGACCCAGAATATTTCTGTTAAAGTGTACTCTGTCTTCATGTTATGCTTTCTTTGTTGTCCTTGTTAGCTGTTTTAATAAATGGAGCCTGTAATTCTCTTTGAACGTGTCTGATGGCTAAGGAAGCTGGGTACAGGTAGCAGTCATTTGTTATGGACAGCTCTGCCCATAGCAACTGCATGCATGGAAATGCTGAAATTGTCTTAATGAGGTGGCAGGTCTGACCTGGAAGTTGCTGAGGTCAGCAAAGAGGCATTTAATGTTCACTGGCTCAAACAAAACAAGGTTGAATCTTTACCTTATGTTAGACTTGGTAAAGTTTCTGTAATCCAATATAATAATTTTCTTACCTGCTCTAGGAGTTTTCAAGCATTTTTATTCTTCCTCCAGAAGTGGAGATGCAGAAAGCTGGTAGCCAGGATAGGTGGGGTCTGCTGAGATATATAGTAGTTAGTATTTTAGCAATTTAGTAATTTAGCACTTTCACAAAGGTGTTCTGGGCTTTTTCTGTTTAGAAATGGCAATGAGTGTATAAATGTATTTCTACTTTGGAATGCGGGAGGGTAAAATGAGACATTCATGTTCCATAAACAAGATTAGAGACTAAAAGTGATTTTGGACTTCTTTATAAGGTATCCATAGTGATTTTGAATGTATTGGGCAAAGCAGAAAAGCTAATCTGCCGGTCATAAATAAATTATTTTTAATGGAGTCAATCCATGAGAACCGAGCCAAGAAGAAAAAAGGCTTTCTACTGATTATTTTGATATTTTTGAGATAAGCACACAATTTTGATCTATGTTGTGGTACTGTGTAGTCTTTTTGTAGTCCAGGTTATTTTTCCATGGCATGGATACCCTGCGCATAGGTACCAGTACTGTGGTGAGCTTTACCCATTGCACCAGATGCACCTGTGGAAACAGTGTAAGTGAGATTCAATGAGTCCCATAAACCAAGGTGAATTTCTTCAGGCATTCAAGGAGGCACAGAAATACCATTATCACAGGCTGAACTTATTTTTTTTTTCAGAAAAACTGTCTCTTCTGACATTCTGATTTTCAAAGCAGATTTACAAAACAAACTGAAGAGAAAACCTGCAAATGAAAATTCCCCATTCTAGGACATGATAAACAGCAGAGACCCAACAAAAGGGATTGGTTTATGTAATTTTGTTAATTTTGTTCCTCTCCTGTTAACTTTTCACTTTTCATTTCTGTCCACTATCTCTGTTTCTCTCACTGCTGTCCGCTGGGAGTGAATGACTCCAGCATGGCTCCATGTCCTGCAGCCCCTTGGTGCTCCAGAGGTGCTAATTGTCCTTTCCCTTCCTAACGTCTAATTGATCATATAATAACTTCAACCCAGAGCATATATTTTCTTACATGCTTTTGCTGCAGTTTGTAACCTCTGGTTCAGACCTAGAGAATGGCTTCTTTCCTTGTGTATTTGCCCCCCAACTCTAATAGCTTGTCCCATAAAAGATATTACTTCTCCCCATAAACCTTGACTCTCTTGTGTTCCTTGGGGGCAGCAAGCAAGAAAACAACCTCCTCAAACCTGGAGTTTCCTTGTAGCAAAAAATTGTGTCCACTGAATTATAGATATAATCATTAAACTACTTCCCTGAGGCCATTCTGCCCAATTTCAATATGCATTGGTCTTAACAATGGAGGCAGAAGGATTCCCAAGATTTTCCAGCCCAATGCTGGTCTGAGTGACCCTATCCTTCCTATAGATCTAGAAGTCCCAGCAAAAGAGTACTTGAGAGCTTTGGCAGTACTTTAGTGGGAAGCTATAAGGAACATAAGAGTCTTGTTCAGAAACAGACACCCCAATACCAGCTGGGGCAGGAGTCCTGTTGTGGCAGTGCCAGCAGGGTCCCAGAGAGGCCAAAGGCATGCACTGTGGATGGGAACTAGGGCCCTTACCCTAGTGTGTCACCTGCAGGCACATGGGAACAGAAAGGAATAGGTCACCACTCTTGAGAAGCATGGCTTTGCCCTTTCATGCAGGTTTTTGCACCTGGATATATTGCGGAGCACAGAGCACCCTCCGTATCTGTGCTCATGGGCATGATTTGCTCGTGGAAAGTTGACTGCATTTGCCAAGCTCTTAGCCTTTGGGTGGAAATACCTGGGGGAGCAGGTTTCCCGTTACGTAAGTTGGACAGACTACTTCTAGCTAGTCAGCCTTACCAGGTGAAAAATCCCTAATCTGTTTCTTAAACCAGACAATAGAATATGATGCAGCAGACCAAGAGTGGGCCTGACCCCATGCTAGGGCAACCTTCTGGGTCGTTCAAAGCAGTCAGACCTTATCATACTGAAACTGGTGGTTTGGAATGTGCTTAATTCATCCATATTTTTTGAAAGTGACTTTATCAATTGGTTGCCTTTAACTTCTGACAAGAGATATTGATGTAAGAGATTGGTAAAGTTTATGACTCATGAAGATATTTGCTTCACTCACTCGTAATTTCTAGTGCAAATGTGTAGTCAGCCTGCACTCAGCTGAGAAAGAAATAGCAGTGTAGAAAGTAAGTAGACCAGATTAATTAAATTGGCTTTTCTTGTTAACTCTTTCTGGTAGTATAAAAGCTAGTAACATTACATAGATTAAAACATGACAAGATAATGCATCATTATCTCTCATTGCCCCCATATGCTTTTATGGAACAGTCTAGATTCATACTTAGTTAATTCAAAACATAATTAAACATTTATGTAAATAAGTGTTCATTATGTTAAGGAGCATTAAAACATGGTTATAACCACTCCTTAAGTAACTGGCCAGCCACACAACATTGTTTGGACTACTACTCTTTGTTAGACGCTTTTCTTTGTGGGTTTTCTAGCTGTATCTTTGGAGTATGCGGTGCTGGGTGACGTGAGGTGGTGAGCAGAAAGACCCTGGCAGTGCAGCACAGTCCCCACCTGCCTGTGCAAGGGGCAATCCTGACACCTAGCTCTGCTGATGCTCTCCCCATATTCATGTCGTTCATGAGTATGTCCCTAATTCCCCAAATTTGCTGATTCACACTTCTCACAGAAGTGCTTCTAGTCACTTGAAGCTGATGAGAAAAGATGATCTAGGGCACCAGGGAAACCTTGTCCTCTCTCCTAGAGGCAGTGAGGATGCTTTACTTTCAGCTGGCACTGTGTGCCTTTGCTCATGCTGGCCCCACTGAACTGCAGGGTGAAACACAGGCTTGGAGGGGCTTTATTTTCACACCTATTGATACCGGTGAAATAGAAGATAATGCAAAAAAGGTGTTACTGGTACAAGATGACTTCCTGCTTGGAGGTGGGTACTTTTGCTGTCTCAACCTCTTCCTATGGAGCTCTGAGGTATTTGATGTTTGTGGGATGCCTCTGGGCTACCAGTCCTCTGTGTGTCAAAATTAAAACTTAGCATTTTCTAGACTACTTTCTCCTTCCAGGGTTTGTGTAGCAGCTGCCTGTCCCACCTTCTGCACTGCTGGGGACATGAGGGTTGAGCACGTCTAGTGCCAGGTCTGTGCACAGCTGGGACGAGCAGACAGTCAGGCCCCTGCCCCAGCCCAGCTGAACTGGGGTGCAGGGCCTTGCATCATGTCTTCTGGTTTTACTGGGCTGCTGGAGTTTCCACTTCTGCACTGAGATGCAGCTTGGTCTCCTCCCTGAGCCCTGCCACTGCCTGCTCAGGGACTGCCACAAGATCCTGATTCTCTCATTGCTTTATTGAGGCTTTGCCTCTTTGCAGGAGGTGTTAAAAAGTAATGCAGGATGTGACTAAAAGCTCAGAAATCAGTTGGGTGCGTTTTTTTTTCTTTTTCTTTTTTTTTTTCTTTTTTTTCAAGCTAAGTGTTTTGCCATTGCCCAGGTAGTGGCCAGTGTAGTGTAGGCACTGCCACATACGGGCTTGTGCTTCTGGGGCGTAAAACTTGTTTTGATCTGCTTGGGGTCTGACCTGCAAATGTGAAATACAGGAAACTTCTTCAGTGAAGAAAGACCATATCGTGACAGAGGCCCCGGGAGGGTGGAGGAGCCAAGGGAAGCCTTGCTGCGGGATCGGGTTGGTGTAAGATCTGGTGGCTGGCAGGTGGCAGTCACTGGCAGGGATGGCCACAGAGCTGGGAGGGAGATCAGTTATGGAGCAGGAATGGCAACCAGGATCAATACGGATCAATACATCACATGGTTTAGTCAGCAGCATCAGCCAAGGGAAGCCAGCGTTTAAGTCATGATGGACGAACAGCGGGGCTGGAGACAAAGGGAGGAGCGGGAAAGCGCGGCGAGGCGGTGAGTGGGAGGCAGCAGCAGAGAGCAGCATGGAGCTGCGCTGGTGTGGCCATGTGCCTGACGCTGGGCCAGGCCGGCAGCGGCAACGCGATTGCAGCACGGTTTGTCTGTGCTGGGAGCCCCGCTGTGCGTATGGGCACGTTTCATCTCTTGGCAGCGTGTTAGTGAGGATCCTTGGTCAGACTCGGCGAGGTGGCATTTCAGCTCTGTGAGGCACGCGTTAGTCGCCGCGCTGTGAACTCACCATCCAGCGCGAGGGCAGCGCGTGTGCCGCAAGGGCGGTGGTACAGCTGCCTCGTGCCTCTTTGATGTCTGCGTTCATTTAGATGCATCGTGCTGCTGATCTACTTTGTTGGGTTTCAACCTAACCGAAGAAAAGCCTTCAAGTGCTGCTTAAAAGGAATAAAATTATAGTGGTGCTTTAGGGAGCAAAAATGATCTCTTTTGGCATTGTGCTGTTATTGCAAATGCATGTGTGTGATTTATCCTAATTAAAAAAAATAAGACAGACATAAGCCAAAGAAATGTCTGTAAATGACACAATCTGGTCCTGTCTTTGTTTATCGCTGTCATAATGCATTGCTGGTCTCCTGAAATTATTAGCCTTTGTGACTTGCTATCAACCGCTGACTCTTGCTTGTGAAATAAAAAGGTGTGCAATAGTAAAGTAAATGTGAGCATTTCAATGTGGGATCAGCATTTCACTGTGTTATGCTCAATCTTTCTTTATTGCTTTAAAAAAATTATTTGTTTTCTGTCTGTTTAGTGGGCAGGACATGATTGTTCTAGCTTGTAATTGAAATATAGAAGTCTGGAGTGGTATTCAGAATTTTCCTTTTCTTGGAGTGAATTAAACAGTTATCCATTATGTAAGGCTGCCTCTATCAAATTAACGCCAGTCATTTCCTTATGTGTGTTGAGTGAGTTTTCAGATCAAACCAGACCTCTGAAGGGATATACACTGCTGCATTAAAGAAAGATGCAGTGATATTCTGTATCAAAAAGGTTAAACTCATCGGATTCCGTGTAAACACTCATTTTACCCCAGCTAACCTGTAAAGATTTCATTTTGCTTCATTTATCTTCTCCCTTCCCCTATGCTAAACCATCCCCAGCTTCGATGAAAGAATCATGTCTCCATTCATTTCCTATCTTGCTGAATTGCCTTCGCATTTCCTATCATCTGCACATAATCCTATTCTCTCCATTATTGTCTTAATACCAAGTACAGCACAAGATAATGGATAGGCACTGTAATAACAGTGTGGCCTGTAGGAGCCCCTCGAGGGAAATATCTTTGACGCTGGTAGAATATTAATGCATCCCAGGTCCCTGATCTTCCTCTTTCACTTCATCTCCTGTTTTCTAAACTACATAATGACTTTCATATACATGACAAAAGCATTAGAACAGAAAAAGACTCATTGATGAGCAGCAGGGCTGTGTGATATTAAGAAGCACTATACTCAGTTCTTTGTACAATTTTTGACCACCATCAGAGACAGTGTGTGCAGGTAATTTCTGATTTGAATAGATACAGGCATAAAGAAGCATTATTGTACTCTGTTAATCCAAATGCCCATCACAGGCACTGCGTGAAAATGAATTAAAATGTAATTCTTCAATAATGCATCTGTCTACAGCATGATTTTCAGCAGATTAAAAACAAACAACTTGATATCACTTAGAAAGGCTAGTGGATTGGTTTTGAGAAGCTTAATCATCAGCAGATTATGAATGGAACAGTAAATCAAAGCAGGGTATGTTAAACAATGTAGATTGTGTTGTACTGGCAATTTACTGTACATAATTTTTTAATAAAAGGGAAAAATTGATTTTTGTGTGCATAAACATTGAATCCTGTGAGAATTTAGCTGCTGTTATTGAGAAGGGAGAATGTAAAAAATGCTATTCTTGTCATGTAGGAGCAATAACCTTTCATTCCTCTTACAAGAAACAGAAGTTTGCTCCCTTTAGGGCTGCCTTTAAGCACAACTCCTTTTCTCATTTTTCTTTTCGTTTGTGTCAAACTCTATCTTTTGCTATCATATTTTTCTAATGTATTCCTGATTCACATCCCCTGCCCTCTGCCAACCAGGCCGTGCACCCCAGTGAAGGGGAGAACCCCTAAACTTTCCTTTTGCCCTGGAAGTAGCTTGCCAAACTCGCACTGAGGGCTTTTGCACTTAAATAGAGATTTGCCAACAGACGGCCTCTGCTGCTTGTCTTCAGGGTCTGGCTTTCACTGCCCCTGGTGTTGGGTTTCAGGCAAAACCTCAGGTTGGGTGTTCTGCAGCAGCCCCATCTCCCCCTGCTTCCTGCCAGCTGCTGTAGGAGCAAAGCAGCTACTGACCATCAATCGTTACAGGCAATATCTGAGGAGAGAGGGAGAAATTATTTCAAATCAAGGCAACTAAGTTAGGAGCAGGAGCCAAGCGTGCTGGAGAGGAGAAAGATTAAAGTCTGGAAGAGTCAAGGGTGAGGGCTAATATTTAGAAGTTCTGATGGAATGTGGGTTTGATATTTAAAAAAATTTGAAAAGTACTTGAAAATTAGTTACATATTAAACCAAAGATTAAGAAAAATCACTCAAAATTCACAGATATCTTGTGCTTTAAGAGGGTGGCTATTTCCCCTTGTTTCCTGCTAAGTAAATGCTAAGAAGCATCTTCTAACTTCAGTGCTCAATTCTGACCCAGGCTTGCGAGGGGCTCTGGGGACTCTGAGGAAATGTCAGGGTGAGTGACTGAAGCCATACTAAAAGAAATCTGTCCCAGGAGAAAAAGAGGAGACAGTCTGTCTATTGCTGGGCCTACTGTTGTTTTATGCTCTAATTTTATTTTCAGATAATTCGTTTGATTGATTTCCCTGCTTTTAACGTTTTTTCTTACGTTTTGAACTCATCTGGTACTGTGAAATAGTCTAATATTGAATTATGTTGCTTCTGCATTTTAAACTGCGCTCAGCAGGGTGGAAAAATACATGTAGATCTAAAAGACATTGCACTGTACATCAGAAACCTGAAGTTGTCCCTTTGAAACCTGGTAAAAACTATGTTAGCAAGTTCTGTTGCTATCATTATAAATGCAATGCTTTTTCTTTCACATGTGTTTACTTGCCAAGAGAAAAAATGACATCCTGTGTGACACTGGTAGTGTGGTATCCCAGTTTATCAGACTGTAAACAAGAAGAGGTGAGAAAGAACTCAGTTAAGTTCTGTTAGTATTCACTTAAAAATTGTTGTGCTCTAAATTTAGGTCTGGAATCAAAATATTAAGGTTTTTTTTTTATCACTTGGTCTTCAAAAATGAGTCTGGTGTGTGACTTTTGTTACCCTTCCATAGCTGTCCTAAAATGAGGAAAGTACTGTAAGATCATACTTTAAAAACAATACTTGTCAAAATCTTCTGCAGCCAAGAGCATATTGTCTGCATGTCAGGAGCATTTTGGGAGCTGCAGCCTTGAGCAACCATTCTCCTGATGCTCTGAGAAGGTACTTGTGAGCCTGATAAGCCAAAGTCCTCTTTATGTGCAGAGACCCTTTACAGCTTTCCTTGTATTTGTTGCCTTTACTGTGTCTGTTGCATTGCTGTGATGTTTGGTGTAATATAGTAAGGTAGAAGTTATCACAAACATGATGACTACAGGAAAATCAATGACTTCTAGTAAAGGATGGAGGCCCAGTGTTGTTGGTTTTGCACGGGCTTAGAGCAGGAGACAAGCAGATTTCCTTCCTCAGAGACACAAAAAAAAATGGCTTTAGAAAAAGGAAGTAATGATTTTGGGTTTGGTTTGATTTCTTTGTCCCTCTTGATGCTGGAAACTCAAGGACATCATGTTCCCAGTCTTCAAAAGAGCTGTATCTTGGCCCAACTTTAGTAAATGAAAAAAGACTTTGAAGGTATTGAGACTACTGTGTATGAAAAATAAAAATTCATGTATTTGTTTTCAGCCTTGGTTGTAGGTGAACCCAGGCCAGGCAGAGCAGGAGTCTGAAACAGTCAAGAATTTTGTCTAGGTCATGAGAGATGTCAAGGAACAGAGAGTGGGTCTTCGCAAGGACTCTGGGATGGCTGGTCACGACTTAGGAGATTTTAAAGAAAACTGCATGTTTTCTTCAATATGCGCCTTTCAGAAACTCCCCATTTTCTTGGCTCATGTTTGTTGCTTCTGAGTTACTAAATGCTGCTAATTATTCCTAGGTTTTTCCTCTTATTTATAATCACCTTCAGGTCTTTGACCAGTGAATGAGTGCTGTCTTTGTAGGGTTAAAGTACAACTTCGATGTCTTTTATATAGTGTTTTCTTCTCACAACCTCTGGCATACAGCAAAATTATCTTTTACATTAACTTATAACAATTAAGCTCAATTTCATCATTCAAAAACAGTTTTATGAAACAAGAACTCTGCTTATGACCCTTTTTGTCTTTTTTTTTTTGTTTTGTTAAAAAAGGTGATGAATTATAAAGTTGAACTTCGCCATTTAATTTAACTATCATACCCTGGTTTACAGCTTGGTATGCCCTCTTCTTTTAAAATGTATATTACTAGTGAGAAATCTAAATAAATTATCATAAGCCATTTTCACTGTTCTCTATGTCTGTATTTCTACTCTTAAGAAAAAAATGCCCTCCATTAGAGCATCTTTGATACTATCATTTTTCATATTTGAAGAGGTACTGTGTGTGCTCTGTGGGAAATACACTTGAAAGGATTTTATTTGTGATAGCAGTTCTTGTTGTTTCTAATCTTAATCCAGGCAACACTAATTTTGTGTTTGCAAGTAAACATGATAATGAATGAGAATCCTCCTAGCATTGTAATTGATGTCTCTCTTTTGTATTCTGGGTCTCAAATCTGTGTGCAATTGTCAGTGCCCTATAGAAATGTTAATTATCTTGAATAATCCTGTTTCCTTGATCAGGCTGGAGCAGTCCTAATCAGTGACAAGGTATCACCCAAGAAACTTAGAAAGAAATATGGCATTAAAATCATGCAAAAAACCCAGGGCTGTATTGCTGCAGCCAGGATAGGGAGCGCTATGGGACCGGAGGGAAAAAAAGCATAGTCTGAAAAAAGTGGCATGGGATTTGTTAGGTAGAAATGGAGATTGCCTAAAAGAAGCTGCAAAATGGAGAGCTGGGCCATGGAATAATGTCTCCTTTCCACCCTGGGACTTGACGGGCTCATAGTCTATTCCTCCACATGTGCACAGGCATTTCGTGATGGTGCAGAAAGGAAGAAATATGACTGGCTGTGCTTTTGGCATGATTGCTCCTGGGACATTGTGTCCATTTCTCAGCACTGTGGTAACTGGAAGGCAGTGGTGTGTAGATGAGGAGGGTGCAGCAAGCAGGAACTGGAGGGCCGAGGTGCTACGCTGCACGGGTGGTGCTGTTCAGAAAACTGCATTTGTTACCAGGTGCATTGCGCTTGTTCCTGTTGTTTTCAGTAGCAAGAGAGGGTGCTGCAGTACCTCCCCCGGCATTGTAAATAACAGACTCCTTTTAGAGATGGTGATTGCAAGTAAGAGTAGGGTGACTGCAGTGTAGCTGAGTCAGTGTATTCAGTTTATCTGGAATATGTTGATGTACCAGGCTGTGCTACCTGTAGGACATGCGAACGTGTGTTGGTGAGCAGGATATGCAATCAAGTAGGGTCCTAATCAAAATGTCAGATTGCAGTCAAATTGCAAATTTAGAAGTCAATGTGCAAAAATTAACCATGTCATAGTAGTAAAAAAGAGCAGTCTGGATAATTATACTCATGTTTGCAGACGCATAGGGGGACTAGGCAATGTGTTACCTCAATTACAGAGTCCTCCATGTGAAGGGGGCAGTCAGTGAACTTGGGGAATAATAAAATCTTCATGTTATGATCCTCTGAAATCATAAGATGCTTGCTTGAAGTTTGAATCAACATTTGTGAAACTGAATCAGTGTATTCATGGTAACATGAACAGCAAGGCTTATGCTGTGCTGAGAAAAGAAATATTACTGCTCTAGAGCACAAAAATGGCTCTGGTCTGTAACTACTCGTTAATGTAATTTTTTGGCTAGTTGATGCATTACTAGAATGCTTTGTTCATGTTATATTTAAATTTGAACTGCAAGGGCAAAGATTTTTGTAGGAAGACCTTATGTAGTTAAATTTAGAAAGCTGCTGAATAATTTGCAAAGGTTAATGATGACTTTGTGGTTACTATTTTTGCTCTTTGTTATTTGTTGGGCCTAGGTTGCAGAGTTTTGTTTCTTTGGGATTACCTAATTTGGTTATCGTTACCATGGCCTGTATGGCACAGATTACTTATTAGTTTACAACCTCTTTACTGTGGTGTCATCTTCTTGATCAGTCATTTTACTTTCTGGAGACAGTATCTTGGATAGCATAGTGCAGACAGAGCCATTTCTAGTGAATCTAAGCAAACTGAAACTCTGCTGTGTAGCAGTGCTGGGCATATTTCTAGGACTTTAGCAGGTATCTGCCATTATTACAGCCTCTACTTCAGAGCACTCGTTTCTGATGTTGCTCTGTCAGCATCTTTTTTCCTCAGAAATGCTGGACTACTGTAAGCTGCCCTTCAGACAATGATGAAGGGACATTAGTTACTGCGGTGCCTTCTAATTTTACATCTGGAATACTATAGTTTCTCCTTAATGGACTTCTAGACTCTACTATGTGTAGATTAAAGTGAACTTAAAAAAACTCTGCAAGAAATCTTTTATAGACGCCAAATTTTGCACTCACAGTAAATCTGTTCTCAAATCATTCCCCTGACTCCCTCCTGATATTTTTTTCAGAACGTGATTGATCTTATTAAAAGGTATTAGCACCTTTTTAATCCCATCATCAAATTAATCCTGTTGGTATTACTATCTTTGTAATGAAATACAGAAAAAAAATAAAACTGTAATTTTGCCTTTTCAGATTTTCAGTGCAGCTAAAGTGACATGCTGAATTGTACCAGCCCTCATGCTGTCAAGAGATGCCCTGGAAAAGCTCTTAGCCCTGATTATCCATTGGAACAATGGCTGTGTCTCTAATTTTAGACAGCTGCAAGCAGGGTGACTCTCTGTGAAGAAGCAGGACATTTTGTGCTGCATTCCCTTCTCAGGAACATGAACTCTTCTCCGCCTGCTTAAAGCCCTGCTGTTTGCAAGCCTGAGATCTTCTTGTAAACATGTGCTTCTGCACCGTGAATGGCTTCAGCCTGTAGCACTGTCCTATTCACAAACACCAGTACTCTGTCTTCGCCTGTCTCAGCACTCAGTGCCCTGCTGTTCGCACCTCTTAAATTCTTCTGTGTAAAAGCTGTGGTGTCTGACTGCAAGTCGTGTACTGCTGCCCTCTCCTAGAGAATTCTTCATGCTACCGTATACATTCTTCCTTGATAACATTTTCTCTTTTCAGAAATTTAGAATATAAAGATTCACTTAGAGCACATCTCCTAAATCAATGATGTATTGTCAATGGGAGTTAAGTTTTCATTAAAATACCGTTGTCCAGTAAGATTTTGTACAGCAGCTACTAACTAGATGGGAAAAAATTGAAACTGTGAGTACTTTGTTATCTGCATGTCCCTTATGACGGAATTGCACACCTGTAACTGAGGACACATCTTGTAACACTGCTTTTATGTGAGAAAGTTACTGAACATAGTAAAACAAAAAAAAAAATCCCAAAATACTTTAATCATAAGAGATGCTGAGTATAAACTTGGAAGAGGGGATGTGTAAAATGCCTAGTTAAGACAAAAGAAAAATCTTGCGTTGAAGTTTCAAAACCCAAATGTGAGCATTGTATGTGGAGATAAATCATTCCAAGATGCAAGTGCTGCAAGAAGATTATTCTTGTTGTTTTCTATTCATTTCCGCTACCTTGATTTTAAAATTGGCTCTTGTAACATCTATACATTTCTAGCTGTATCTGAAGTATGCTGCTACCTGTAGTGTTGCATCATACCAGGGCAGGCGGTGCTCTACTCTCTTCCAGATGGAAGATGGGCCATTCCTGGCACTTTTTAAATTGCTCTGTCCACGTAATGGCAGTGATGACTGAGAGTAGATGTTGTTTGTGTGTCTTAGTGACCCACTCATTGTCTTTTGCTGTGATTCTTTAATTTCTAGAGTGTATTTTGGGCGTTGCTGTTATGCAACCATCTGGTAGCTCTTGAATTGATTGAATTTGCCAGAGGGACATGTGCTGACATTCAAAAAGAGAGTAAAAGACCGTTAACCAAAATATTCTCCATTTTGTGTAATACTTAATAGTTGGCTTGTACTTCTCACACAAGAAAGTTCTTTAGAAGTAAAAGTCAAACTGAAAAGATGTCATAAAATCTTCTGTACTTCATCAAGCTGTGCTCCAGCTGCTGGTTGACCTGCTTTCATGTGGATATTCTTACCATGAAACAGACACAAAGTAATCTTTGTATGCTGTAAAACCTCTGTATTACAAATTGGTCGTGCAAACCCTTGAACTATGCATAAGCGAAGCTATATGCATTATCTACTTGCCTTTCTACATGAAGGTTTTAAACACATCCCATTCAGGTTTCCATCAGATGGAGCCCTGCTGTTGGTGCTTCTAGCCCCTGTGCAGGGTGTGGCATCTCCTGACACGCAGCTGCCACAGCAGGTTTGTTCTCCTTCCCTGTTGACAGCAACCCTCAGTTAACCACAAAAGGTTTGCCTTTAGTATTTGATCAGCAAACAGTGAGTCTTGTTTTACCATGCAGAAGGCACTAAAGGAAACTGGTTTGCCTAATTGGACATACAAATTTACTTTAATAACTTCCTACTTCTCTTTAGTGGTGCAGTGAGCAAAACCTTCCATGTAGGAGTTCACTAAAGCCAAACCGTCAGCCACTGGCATCAAAATGAATTTATCTGAGTTCTCTAATGGAAACATGAGGAGAATCTTCCCCACAGCAATCTCTTCTTTCCCTGTCTCTTATGGATACTAGAAAACAGTTGTGAAATCTTTCAGTGCTGAATTATTTTGTGGATGCAATTTGGTTACTTGTGTTTTTATAAGATTACCAGAACACAAGTTCTGAACTTTTAAAGGTTAAATAACCCTACCAAGGCTAACAGAAAATGTGTATCAAACTGTCGAGCATTAGATGGAGGTACTATTCACAAATGTCTTGTGATAACCTGCATGATTTTGTGTACTGGAAAAGCTACAGTGATTTTAATCCTACTGAAGATTTAGTATCAACTCCAAATCACTGGCAAAAATCATAGGATCTTGTTGTTGATTCTTTCCATAGTGGTTCATGCCAACAGAAGGACACTTGGCTAAAATAAAATGTGGTCGAAAGGGTATTTGTGAGGCAGCAGGACAATGGCATGTGTGGAGCCATTTCCCTTTCAGAAAGGATACAACACATCTGGGTAAGCAATAGGTTGTGTGTGATGTGACCATTTTGATTTGTGGCTGAGTGCCGAAGAAAATTGCTACTTTCTGCTAAAAATAGCAATCAACAAACCCCTGCTGGGTGCATAGTTGAGGTGCATTTTCCTGCCCTGTGCTTGCAGCAGAGCACAATGCACTGAAGCTGCACTTGCAGCATCAGTGGTGGGAGCTCGGTGGCTGTCAGTGCAGCATGTTCAGGATGTACAACACAGGATATTACTGATACAGAATGGCACAGAGAGTGTAAACCATTGGGTGCTGAGGTAACTTGTCTGCTGAAGATGCTGTTGTCATTTCAGGATGCTGTTCAGGGCATAGAAAACATTATACAAAAAGTGCTAAAATTAAACACCATGCAAGTAAATTGTAATGTGTTGAGGTGAAAATGTGATAAACTACTTATAGCTTTTGATAGTACTCTGTGACACCTCAATTCTTTAAGAAAATGATAAGCATCTGATAATACGAAAAAAGAAGGAAGCAGAAGGCTCTCTTTCATCTCTTTCCATCTTTCTAGTTCACAGAAGTGTATACTGGTACATGAGCAAGAGGCAGACGGTAGAGGGGGATTGAGGTGCGAAGCATTGTGATTATACCCAGAACAAGGGATGTGATCAAGTAGCATAATCAAGATTAAAGAAGAAAGAGTATTTTATATAAGCCTAAAGGGGAAGAATTTAGTATGTTGCAAAACAGAAGAAAAAATAGTTGTAGGTCTATAGTCTTCCCCTTGGAAATATACACACAATATGAATGTAAAATATATAAAATGTCTTAGTTTTTCCAGTAGGGCTGCAGCAAAATTTTTGCTCAGGGATGAGCTGACAGGATAATAATGAAGAGTGTTGGTATAAATTCACCTAACACAGAGGATTTTTTTCTTAAAGAGGAATTTTACTAGCATGACATTACTAAGGAAATTTTGAGTAGAACTGTTGTTTCTAGAATTAGCTATGCAGGTTAACATAAGCATGTTGAAGGCAGAATAGTAATCATGGTGTAGTGCTCAGATGTGAACTACCACCAACATTCAAGTTAAATGCTAACAGATATACCAGGGCAAGTAGAGGAGCATTAAGTTTCATCTCACTTGTTTCCAGGCTTTGGAATGAAGGTGGAAAGACAGGAGGAGAAAACAATATTATAGAAAACAGCAGAAGAAATAAATTGATGAAAGTGATACCAAGAGATCTATAGAGCTGGAAAGACCTAAAGGTCCTGTTCCTAATCAATAATACCTTCAAGATAAAAACAATGCAAAAGACAGGGGAATTTTCCTCTGTCTGGGATAGAGAGAATGAGGGCCTGAGGCAAATGCAGAAAAAGTTTACTATAAATATTAAGCTAAGTTCTCAGTAGAATAGTTTGCTCATGAAATTGTCTGTGATGTGCAATGTTTTGGTAAAATGCAAAATTCTCTCGAACACATTTCAAAAAAAGATCATGTCACAGCAATAACACTGGGAGTCTCCATCATGCTGTGCTCAAACTCTGCTCAGAGCCTGAATATGCAGGATAATGTTTCTCCTTACATGATAGGGAGGGAAGCTTATGCGTTTCCAGCAAAGAGCAGGATAACTTTTGGAAGATGCAGTTGAATATGATATATTAGATAAACAGCTAAGTTTGGAATAATGTGTTCTTGATGCAAAATTTGGGAATACTCCTCCTGCAGTGATGGGCTTTGTAAAAAGTGTGATGCACATTGTGGAAGCTGCGAGATTCCTACTGAAATACACTGGAAAGCCACAGTATTGTGTTAGACAAACAGGATAAGTGTAACCTGGAATTTTCAGGCTTCAAAGATAGGAAAAATGAAAAAAGGAAAATGTTAGTTTCACTGTTTTCTATGAAAACCTTTTCTGGGCTCAGATCATTCAACTTGTTTCCTCCATGCAACAAATCAGTGTGCATGGTGTGTAGAATGGAAGAGATATCTAAGAAGAAAAAAATAATTTTTTAGCTAATATTAGCAGATATTAGCCCACATCACATGACTTTCTGTAGCTCGATGTAATGCTCTGTGTTTAGGGTCAAGGAAAAGCAAACAGTCCTGGAGAAATTGCTCTTTTTTCCACAATGAAGACAGTGAAGTAGGAAAAGTATTGGGGACTATTGGTAGGGTAATTTTCTATTCCTCTCTTATATATTGCCTACTGGGGGTGGAAATCCCCATGCTGCACTTCTGTGTTGGTATGTAGAGGAGAGCAGGCAGGTGTGAGGGGGTCATCCTACTGCTGTGCAGTAGGCTTTCATCCTATAGAGTGTCAGCCTCTGCAGTGGCTTTACAGCTCTGCTTTATGTTGCAGTATAGGGAGTTGCCAGGAGAGGGGGAAAATAGGGAACAACGAAGTTTGGTTTATAAAGCATGTTTGTCCCTTGAGTGAGGAGCATCAATGATGTGTCAGTGACTGTAGCAGGCTTTGGCTGTAGGGCTGTACATCCTCAAGTGCATGTTAAAGATTAAGAGAGGGCTCCTATAGCCTAACTGCCAGTCTCCCTGTATGTATTTCTGTGAGCCTTGTCTTGTGCCACGGGTTCAGGTGATGCTGTTTCTTGTTTACACAACCACTGGCTTCTTGGTGCATCTGCCTTTTGCTTGCACCATGATTAAATTGTACAGGAAGAACATGTGTTTCTCAAATCTCCCTGCAGCTCTTTGGATATGACTGTTTTAAGTTTGACAAGGAGAGGCGAGGGTGCACATGAAAGTGTGCAGTTCTGAGTTTGTTCTTTTTGGTGCTTTCATATTGCAAAGATCAATAATTTACCTCCTGTCAGGTGAAACCAGGAGATTAGTTGCATTAATTTTTGAATGCTTTCATAGTGTGTGTAAATTGATCTTACCTTGCCAAAGTCATGTTTGCAGCCTTACCATACTTTGGTGGCAGGGGATCTATACTGAGCTGTGCTGGCGGAATGTACAGCTTAAAAAGCAGTGTATGTGAATAAACATAGCTGTTATAACAGGAGGCAGGGAATCATCAACAAACTGGTGGTTTGATGGGGCTGGGCACTGTTTTGGTTTAGGCTGCTTATTGGATTTTTCACCCAAGGTAATGTTTTGTTGTTTTTTGTTGTTGTCTTCTCAAATACACCTTCTGCTCTTGTTTTAGCTCATCATTTATATGTATACTGCAGAGCTTTAGGTTTATTTTCAGTGCTCTCAAAACAGCCAGTCAGCTGTTACCCAGCTTTGCATGATTGCTAGTACTTCCTATCGGTATATGACAGGGGTGCAGAAATGCCATGCTAATGTTTGGGGAGGGGGATATATTTTCAGCTGAATGCAGAGCAAATGGTGCTGCTCATCCTGGGCATTTTGGTGCAGTGGCACCATGGTGGCTGATGTACTGTATCTGATCCAGTGGGCACTCAGTGGGTCTCAGCCTCCTTCTGCTCCTGCCTTGCTGCCCAGTGCAGGGAAATGGTCTCAAGTGCCTATGACTCCTCCCAGCTGGCTGTTTGGCTCTCTGCAGGTTTGGGCTCATCCAGTGGCCTCCTTGCACTGAGGAGTAGTCGCTGTAGGAGGGGAGTGATGCCTGCCCAGTAGTAACTTTGTGTGGAGCAGAGGTTCCTCACATAAGCATTTTTGTTCCATTATCCCTCTGCAAATACGATGCCTGGTAGATATTACAGTGCCACCTAAAATGTTGCTTACTTACATTACTCTGGAAAAATGCTGGTGATAATCACCTACCAGCAGGCAGCAGTTCCCTCTGTGTTGAGAGGCATCAATTGCCTGCTGCAGCACTGCTCGCCTCAACAGCTCAGGAACTGCCCTTGGCCCACAGCGCTGCTCTCTGTGCTACTGTGAAGAGATGTAATTCTCTGATCACATCTCTCATTTGTGCATTGATTTTGAACTAATGATGTGTTTGTGTGTGATACCTAGGGGGAAAAAAAAGGAAATACTAGAACTCCTCCTTCATTTTAGACTGTATAGCTCAGAGCTGCTGTGGAGGTACCGCATGTAGCACTGCTGCTGTGCCTGGGTTTTTATGAAGTCCTTGGAAAGATTTAATTAAAACTGTTTTCTAGATTTCATATTCTGCAGAAATGGTCTTTTAAAGGTTCAACCCATGGGGTATTGTTTATCCAATTTAAGGTATTTAAATGCAGAATATTATTCTGGTGTATTTATTCTGTGAAAATCTAGGCTTATATTTTTGCCTAAACAGCTCACTGTTATGTGGAAATGAGTCCATATTCTATAACTGCTGTGAGAGGTGAGATTGACATGAATTTGACTCTCTTCTGCATTTTATCTAAAGCCTGCAGGTAGCTTGGCCTTGCTGTGTCTGGACATAGTAAGTATATATTGTTTTCTATTAAAAGCTTTCCATACATATCACTGTTATTTATATTGTCCTAAACTAAAATATGTTTTCTTCCTTGAGGTTTTCTGTAGTTCTGATCACTGTGTTTCTATCCAGTTTTTCTATAAAAGCTATTCACTCAATCTTTAGTGCTTGCTTGCAAGGTTTGTTTATGAATTGAATATTGTGATGTTCCTAGGTGTTCCCACAAGTGCAACACAAAGGCATACCTGTTACAATTCCGTTGCACCAGCACTCAGATTCCCCAGGTTTCTCAGTGTGCAAATCACAGAGGATAACTCAGGCAAACCATGAAGTTACCTGTGCTGGCACTGTAATGAAAACACCCACTGCTCTCCTGTGCTGGAAATCCCATTGACAGACTCGGTTACCCACAGGTCTTTTCCCCATACATCATCTCGGTTTTGCAGCCTCCTCTGCTTCAGGGAATTTCTCACCATAAACACAATTGACTTTTCATACTGAAAATTGAGCCACAGCAAATATCTTACATGATCCATTCTGTTCACCCACAAAATATGACTGGCCCTTTTCCTCAGATACCAATCAATGCCTTCTCCTTTTAATTTGCTCTACTTTCTACCTTACACTTATTTATCTCTGCAGCCATATTCCCAAGTCATTCCCTAGCCCTGTTCAAAGAGATAATGTTCGCACCTCTCCTGTACAGGATGTCTCCAAAATCAGAAGCTCTGTCTTTGGATAAAATACTTTGTCTTTGCAGATGTTTTCCCTTCCAGAAGCTCATCCCGCTCAGACACTCTTGGCCTGGTCTCACCTCCTCCCATCTCCATGAGACACTTTATGTTCTTGCCAAGCTGCAGCCTTGGTGGAGTCCATGATCCCTGAATCTTCTTCCAGCCCTCTCAGGCAGGTGGACAGGTCCCAAGGGGACCCAGCTGCGGGGCCATGCCAGCTGCAACACAGCTCCCTGCCCACCTTGTGGGGAACTGACCAGAGCAACTTCTGATAAGTATCTGATTTTAAACTTGTACGCTTTTGAGTTACACTGTACAAAACCATACAATAACTCCTATGCTCAGAGTATAATTTCCCCCGTTAGTTTTCCTTTTCTCCAACGGCGCCAGTTTGGTATTGTTATTCATTTTATGTATCCTTTATCATATTTGTCAGTAAGTCTCCAGCAGACACAAAGCAGCAGGATCTGTTTGCAGCAGTACAGCTAGCAGGGCTTGGCAAAATAGCAGTGTAAAATCATTTGCATTAAGCTAATAAAGACAGCTGGAATGGGCCCCAAAATATGTTCAATAAACCAATAAGAGTGACTGCTGTTTATACTCCTACTTTAGTAAAACTAACTGGTTTTCATTCAATGTTTATAGTACTGTAATTGTGTGGTGTAGTATTTTACTGCAATTTAAAACTAATATAATGGTCAATGCCTGCCTTTAAATGCCGACAGTTTGCTAACAATTTCCGGTCTCATGCATCATGCATTTTATTTCCTCCATATAAGGGTAGGGTGAATGTCTCACCATGCAGTTCACTGCGGTTCCTGGTAGATGCTGCTTCTTTTATTGTGGCCATTCTTTGGAGAATAAAAGCGTGTTGGGGATTTTTTTAACCCTGATTTCTGTATTCAAGGTTTTCCGGAAATCTTCTGAAGGATGAGAGAGATCATAATTTAGGAAAAAACATACATGAATTAACCAATTCATAGAGTTATTTGGAAGTCTAGATGCTAACATGCTGCCGTAGCTTCCCTTTGCATTCGCCTCTAGCAAGTTCAGCTTATCTATCCCATGGAAATGATTTATTTAAAATAGAAGTGTTAGACCTTGAGACAGTAATATCCTACCAAATCTAAATGTCTTGAAAACATGTGCTTATTCTGAAACATGCACATATTGGCTTCTATAAAAGAACATGCCTACTTTTTAGCTTGTTTGATGCACGCCAGCAAGTTTTTATAAAGAGGATAACAGATAGACATTTTTAATAATAATGACAAATAAATAACATCCCTTTTCCACAATGCTTGACAATGCAAGGATGCTGTACAGGATTATTATAGGCAAAAATAACATGCAGAATTTGCTTCTACCCTGTGCCATACATGAAACAACAAATCAGTCCATACTAAGTTCATTTAGCCATATTTTACATCTTCTAGAACTGGAATTGTGTAGCCTACAAAACAATTTATATTTTATCTGTACCATCTAATTAATTAAATGGCCCCAGAGTACCAGACTCACAAATCTCGTTAATAGCTGAATACTGAAATAAAGGCTGTTCACCCCTACTAGAATAATATTTGCATATCTCCACCTGCGATGGGTAATAAGTACCTGCCACAAATCAGAATTATGAATTTTGCACGCCTAACAAAACCGCAGGGGAAATTATACCTCAGACATTCCATAATAATTGCAGCTAAGCTGTTTAGTGCCATCCACTTATTCTGCCTGAAGTGTTTAAAGCAGCAACAGTTGTAAATGAATTCAGGCACACATTCAAGAGAAAATGTTTTAAAAAGTTTTTTCTGTCTTGCCATATGTAATTATCTTTATAGAAATGTTCATCTACTAGTTATAACACGCTCGCATTTAAAATTGCAAATTAAAAAGTAAGCCCTTCCAATTTAAGTACATTTTATAAGAGCATCTTTTTAAGTTTGCTATGATGATACAGGAAACATTTTAGGCCATGTTTATCCTATTGGTCTCCCAGAATTGGTGATCCAGTCTATAAACAACCGCAGCGAGGGGCCTGATTTTCTAGTGCTTCTTTCCTCAATAACTAGTGATTCCTGGGGGAGAGTTAACTGTTAAGGCTTGGACAGAAATGTACTGCAATACAGATAGTCTTTCGCAGGCCAGGGAATTGGGACATTAGAGGAGGCAGCATGAGTTGCCTCTGGTTTGTTTATTTTCATGACAAGAATGGAAACTGCATATGGAGCAGAGCTGCGAGGGAGGAGCAGTGAGATGCTGGTGGTCCCAGCATCTGGATAGGAGTGTAAAAGAATGATGATGCTTGTGTTTTGACTTTAAAAAAAGCTCAAAAGCTCTTCATAAGCACAGGTCCTGCTCACTCACCTGCATTAGGACAACTCTAGTAACTGAACTATGCTTTCCTTTGGGAAAACAGATTGGTCTGTAGATGTGGTATGAATCCATCCTGTTTGTACGAATCTGTCTCCTGTGGTATTTTGTTACAATTCTCACTTTATTAACAGAAGCAAAGAGACCAGGGCACAGGCAGTGTTTTGAAGCCATAGCAGCACATGGTGCATGTTCCACCTGTCTGCAGATGAAGATAGAGAGACATGGGACAGCACTTGTCCCTGCGGGATCCCTGGCCCCAGCCTGCCTCTCTGCAGGAGCTGATGGGGGACAGGTCTTTGCTACTGCAAACATGAGGAATTAGGCAGCAGACTGGTGGTGACAGTCCTGCCATCTCTAGTGATATGCATGAATGAATCGTTATATTACAGACTTCAGAGAAGGGAACACACCTACAAAAATGACTCCTCCTTCACTCTGGTTCTCACTCAACCCTTGGTGTTTTATGAAGAGCTAGGCTTCCGCTTTCTGCAGCAGAGGTGAACAGAGCCAAAAATGCAGTGTGAACTGTATTTGTGATCACTGAAATCAGCTTATAATTTTAAAGCTAGTCTTCTGATTTTGGGGTTTTTCTCTCAGTAATGCACAGCATGGGTAAACCTTGGGTATGCACATTTAGGCTGAAGGTGGCAATACACTGGAGGGAAGGGAGACAGAGAGGAACCCCATTTCCATCAGATGACTAGGGCAGAAACAGTCCAGAAGAAGGCACTTGATGGCGCATGCAGAACAAGGTGTCCCAAGGAAACTGCATCCTGGAAGGGGGCTGGCAGTTTGGGTCAGCATTCAAATGCATGCATTTGTAGACAACCAAACTCGCCTCAGGGTTAGGTTTATGTTATTCCAGCACCAGTCACTGTAGCCTAATATAACCTTGCTATAATGCTTGCTGTCCCTCCAGAAGAGGAGAGGCTAGGAGATGATTGTTCCTGCAGAGGCAATGGTACCCTCTGCCAAGCCCTGCCAGTGGCACACAGTCCCCAGGGAAGGAGGCCCCAGGGCACTACGGGCTCCTGTGCCCATAGATATCCACACCTGTGTGCTGCAAGGGTAGCAGTCATTTTGCCAATGTTTTAGAAAAGGATTAAAAATAATTAGCATCTATATATATGCAAAAGGAAGGGGCACAGTGCAGCAAGTCACAAGAAGATTAAGTCATGTTGTCTGATTCTGCCTAGAATGAAAGCAGTGAGTCTGACAGTTTAGGAAAATAGCTGATAGCCTACCACCATGATGAAGTGTAGCTTAAAACTTTATTCTGTATTTTAGAGGACTAATAGATGAGGTCTCTATGGATTTTTTTTTTCCTATTACATAAAATGGCTATAGAAGCTGAACCATAATCTCTCACTAACTTACACATTAGCCCTGGGCAATAAGGATGTTTTTATTGGAGGCAGATTTCATGAAAAGTTGTTCAGTTTTATCTCTGAATACTGTACTGTGCTGAAGGCATTTAAGTATCCTGTTGGGACACTCTGTCCTGGAAAGCAGTTACTCTCAAAAGGACAGGGAGGTCATCGGAAAAGCTCTACTTTCTGCTACAGGATCCTGCCCTTTTTCCTCTGTTCATCTGCCATTCTTTTGCCTGGGCTATGAACAGAGGTCAAGCAATGCTCTCAAACTGCAATCCCTGCTTGTCTTCTATGGATTCAGATCTGGAGCCAGCCAAACATGTCTGAAAGGGAGGCCCTGGTCCTCCTGCCTGCTTTCTCAAGTTTTTCCAAGTCCTCTTTCCTCTCTTCCTGCCAGAAAGATTGCAGGTTTGTTCTTCAGTTCACATCTCTTATCTGGACTATTCCCCAAACCAGCAGGCTGGTTCCATGCCATATATTGCTATTTTTCCCATCCTGTCTGGAAACAACTAAAGTGCTTACCCTAACTCCCATAATCTCATTTTGATTTTTCACAAAAATCCTTTTCTCTAACCTTGACAAACATAGCTCTAGTTCCTGCTATCCATCCAGAGCATTGTGACAACCATCCCTTCTCCAACAGCTTTCGTTGTTCATGCTGCCTCCCTCCATTCATACCTCCTTGCTAATTCCCTTGATTTCACAGATAATATAATCATCTTGTTTTCTTCCACCGGTCTTCCATCACTTGGAATCAACCTGTGACTGTCTCTCGGCTCTCTCTGTCATTACAGGATGGTTGCATTCTCCATCAAGCCCTTCATGCCTTTTCCTCCTATTACTGCGCTTTCTCTCCCTTCAGCTGGCAGTGGTACCTCATAACTACCCATAAACCTGGCTTCTAGGTGTGATTCAGCACTGCATGTTTGTCTCTGTGGCACATATGTTTGGAGGACTGTTGGCAGTTCAGGGGTTCTCTCTCAGTTGATCCCTACTCCTCCACATACACTCCACCTCTCTTCTGGACTTTGTTTTCAATTCCACTCTTATAGAAGCTCAAATACATACAGAAGGTGTGAGAGTATCCCCCCTCTAGAGCCAACCACTTTATAATCTATGCTAGTAGCTAATAGCATCAGAAAATGCTATTTTACTGCTATGTTAATGCAGCACTGTATGGTCTTAGCAGCAGTGTTGCTTGGGCTTAGTCCCTTTCCAGCTGTATTTGTATCTGCTGGCCTCTATCTGGAAGGCAGATGAGGAGTTGGCATTAGTGGTTTCTTTCCATAAACTATTATGCAGAGAATAATCTCTGATTGATGAGGTCGTGCCCCACTACCTTACAGAGAAACACATGTGTTTCTCCTAGATTTAAACCTAAGGCCATACTTGGCAATCAGTCAGCAGTTTCTCATTGATTATGACTGGCAGGGATTTTTATTATGCTTATTTTTTGTTTTATTTCCTTCATTTATCTAAATCTATGAAATATTTCTGTTTAATCTTTCAATCTATAAAAAGTACAGATTTCATATTATATGATGCTTTAAGTATGTATGATAAAAAGACGGTTTTGCCTTTACCTTGCACTTTCCATTCATATTGTAATTTTTTGTTCAAGCTTAAACAGTCCACGTTTCATTAAAAAACCCCACACTATTCATATTTCTTTCATCCCTTATAAGATGGTAAAAGCAATGTTGCTTTGATGAAATTTGGCAGGTAAGAGGATCTAGTTGAATCATCTCAAACCCCTGGAGTTTTGGGCCTCCAGCTATTATGATAGAGCAGCTATGAGTATTCAAAAATCGGTCCTTTGTTTGCACTGCATTTCCAAGCCATCTGTAGCACACAAAAGCCACAGCTCTCTTTATAGTTCGGAATGAATATTTAAAAGTTCAGTTTTAGATTTTATTTGTAGCACTTCAAATCTCTCTATCCCATCTGTCTTGTGTCTCAGAGCAGTTACATTCAGCTGTACTAGGCAATGTCAGTACTTGGGTTTAGAACCAGAGCTAAACCCTGGTTCCTTTCTACTTGGTATCATAGAGCATTCACGTGTATGATCAGGATCTGCACAGAGGACTGATAGCATCTAGTTTTATTTATTCACATGCACTAAATTAGTATTTGAGTATTAACAAGCATCTGTGAATATCAGGTAATCCATTCTGAAACACTGTAGGCTCCTGTAGGGTGGCAGAAAATACAAGCAAGTGCATGAGTGCTGCTGGCTCTGGAAGGTGTAGCGTGGCACCCTGGAGTGGCCGGCAGCCTCCATGCCAAACTGGGCTGCCCCTACATCATGAAGCTGTCCTTGGACTCATGTGCTGAGTCTTGGCTTTCATAACATGGCTGGGAAGTGACAAATACCCTCAGGAGAAGGGAAGGCAGGAGGATACGTTGCATCAGAGGATACTCATGTCAGCTGGTGTGGAGGAGGCCATGGGGAAAGGGATTGGAACTGCTCACTTCACATGGTGTTGGTATGTGCATTCATATACCGACATGTAAACGTGCCTGTCTATTTCCTGGAAAAATTAGCAAGAAGAAACAGAGCTTGCTTAAATTACAGGGAAATAACTGCTCATAGTAATTTCCCCTGTTAAGAGTATCATCATCTGCTTGTATCAGATTTAGTATTTTGCATCTAAACCTTAGCTGCACCTGACAACAATGTGCAATTTTTTTTCTCTTCTGTTTTAACTAGATACCTGAAGTCACCTCTTCTGAACCAGTGGTATGAAAAAACAAGCTATATATCTTTCAGAAAAAAAGTGAAAATCATCTACCCCTCTCTGCTAGAGTTGAGAAAGGCATGATAAAGGCATTTATTGATGGTAAATTCTTTCTTGTCAACATATACCAGTTGTACAAAAGCTCCACCGCACTGTACTTTTGTATGGAAATGGGGAGTAAGCTTCCCTCTTCAGATTCTAAAATCTAAGCTATTATGAATTTAGAGGAAAGGTGAAAAAAAAAAGAATAATTCAGACATTAGTTTCCTTTACTTTGGGTAAGGAGCGGGGAAAAGGAAAGAATGCATGGAAGATGGAAATGAAAGCTCTTCTGACTGATGCCCTGAGTTAATTTGTTAAAGACAAAACTTGTGGAGTGTTGTTTGCTAATACAGGCTAGCCACAGTTAACTGGACATCAGGATTTTGCGAAACTCCTCAAGTGAGGAAAATAGTAAAAAAAAAAGAAAACAAATAACTAATTTCCCAGTAATAAAATCTCTAAATAGAAAATATAATGGAACCTCAGACAATACCTTATGAAGGAAACATGCTTAAAACCAAAGATAACAAAAAAGTCTTTCTCTGGGGAGCTCTGTACCCTTTAGTCTCCAGCTGACCTACCTTGCCCCATTGGAAAGGCCTGAGCTCCCCAGTGAGCTACCAAGGCTCTGGAAACATCTGGCAGTCTTTGGTCTGACTAATACTTAGAAGTCTCCAGGGCTGCCCGTAGTCTTTGGAAATACATATTTTTTTCATTTGTTCTTTTGTAAAACCTTTGTTCCTTCCACAAAGATGTGTGGCTGATTCATTGTAAATCTTTGTTCTATCTGATGTTTTTAATCCTTTTGCCTTGTGTATATAAAAAGCTGCAAATTCCTCATGCTTTGTCCATCTTTATCCTCAGCAGTGAGGTTCCTTCCACAGTGGTAAGTCAGTGGGGTGGAATGGCAGCTCCTGCCCAGATGCTGCCTGCCCGTTTGTGCAGGCATCCAGACCCGGTCATGTTTGTCAGCTCCATAGTGCATCTAAATATCAAGGTAGGTTTGGTTCTAATCCAGAATTTCTTAAAATGGGAACCTGGAGTTAGGCAGTTCACTGAAGCTTTGACTGGTCTCAAAAAAGCTTCCTCACAGTCCAGATTTTGTAATGGTTGTTTTTTAGGCATCTCAATTGATTTAGGAAAGTTTAGACATCCAGGTTTTGGATCTGACTCTGTTGTCCTCCAGGGAAATGCTGGTACTCCAAGCTGTAGTCTCTTTAAGCAGAAAAATGTTGCAATAGAGGGTTCATCTCATCTAAGTGTATATGTGTTCCCCTCTCCAGTCTTGTGCACCAGGAACATGCAGACAATAGCAGTGTTTTGCACTGAGTTCATGCTGATTGCATAATCCAGCTACTTCAGTGTAAATCCAAAAAGATTTTGAAAATGTGCAGGTGTCAAGTGCTGACAGAAAAAGCATTTAAAAATACAGGAACTCTAAGGTCCTAAGAGAACAGATAACCTGAATTTTTCAATTAATTTCACCTGTTTTGTCCTCCCCTTCAAAAAGTGAGACCTGTGGCTGGACTAAGAAAGCTAGTACATGTCTCCAAGGGCTTACTGAAGTAATTTTTCTTTTGACATGAACTAGTGTAACATAGGGACCAGTTTCCTTAGGACAGCTAATTCTGAAATATTCGGCAACCTTTCGTAGTCAAATATGTTGCATTTAATATCAAGCACTCAGATCAGTTAGGGTGAGAGGAGAAAGATGGCTGGCTGTTAAATCCCAAACCCGACAAGGTAGCTGCTTTTCCTGACCAGCCATCAGCAGTGCTTCGAGGAGAAGGAGGACTATGAAAAGTGAGGCAGAACATATTTTGGCTGTTCCTGCAGTCTGGCCTGGAGCATCCCTGCCCCCATCTTGAGGAACCTGCTACTCTGGAAGAGGATGGGCAGGAGTGTGGGTTGAGCTGGGCCATAGCTACAGGATAGCGTTGAGCTCACATGCTGCGTTTTCAGCGTTTTGTCAGGCTGGCACATGCTCAGTCAGAGTGTGCATTTGCACTTCCAAGCCTGGTGTGGTTTGTGCTCAAGCCTGGAAGGGGAGAAACTGAACAAGAGAGACTGACGGCACGGATGAAAGTCCTCATTTCAGACCATTGGTGCATTTATTTTTTTTACCCATTGCAATTTGTGAATGACCAGGTCAGGTCAGAAATGCCCTTCTGTGCAGCACGGCTGGAGCAACAGCCTGAGTCCAACTCTGTCTGGTGCTGCCAGCCTACCCTTTATCCTTGTCCTTCATTGGGAAGTTCTATAGGTCATCTCAAAAATGAAGGGGACAAAAAGGTACATTTGGAGTCACGGTATTAAGGTGCAAAATAACTAGAGGATTTTATAAATTTTTGATTTTTTAAAAATTTTCTCTTTCATAGCATGACCACCATTTTGTGCCCTGTAGCTGAAGTTCAAATGAATATTCATGTAAGTTTTGAAAAAGATTAAATGGTAGACAATGAGAGGTTGGTTGGTAGTGATTATGATTAATGCTGAAAACAAGAACATGCACCAGAAACCACATGTGTGATTTTCATAGGCCAATTTATGAAGTTGCAGTGAAGGAGGATATTCAAATATTTACTTGTTTTTGTAAACCCAAAGAGCTGTGAGACCACTTAGTCACTGAACTTCCAGATTCCATCAGGCTGCATATATGCACTTGTTAGTCCTTAAACTAGTAGGATGTCATTAAAACATTCATTGACACAGCCACTGTCTACGTTAGCTAGACCTTCAACATTACTAATTCAGGTCTTCCTGCATTTGCATGCAGCACCTCAACTACAAGGCTTTAATGCTGTTCTCTGTTTTGTTCTGCTGTCAGGTATTCAGCTCTAGTGTCTTCTTCACTGAAGAATTTCTATATTACAGCTCTGAATACAATCTGTTTTGTATGCTCGTGAACTACCTCTAGGACTTGAAAAAAACTATTTTGTATTCTGCACTGGTTAATTTTTCATTTCTCTGGCACCTTGGTGAAAAGTAGTCAACACAGTTAACAATATACATTGTGCAACGATAAATATTTTATTGGATATATAATCTGCGCAATTTACAAGTTTGATTTTTCTCTGGGAGTTTGAATAAATCTATAATTTTTGAATATTTGGTGAAATCTCATTTTTATAGTATATTACTCTATAATCACTGTAAAATATATGATCTGGTTTTTAATGGGATCTATAGACATTACCTTCATTTATTCCTAGCATTGCTAATCTCTAATAAAGCTATTTTATAGGGAGAGTAGTCTGAAGCAAGAAATATGGAGGTTTCATCCTGGGAACAGTATATAATTCATATGCTAGTAAATTATACTGTATTCCTTATAGAAGATAACATTAAGGAGTTTCTTTTTTAAAATGTGTCTAAATACTTATATTTGTAGTTGATATATGATTTTTTTTGTACAGTTGTTTGATTTTGTTTTGTTTTCTGGTTTATTCTGCTGGAACAAACAGATTTCTTTATACATGTCTAGCTTGAGGTTCCTATCCTTGTCTTAAGCCCATTTTAATTAAGCAAAACATTGCATTCTTTTCTGATCTAGCATTTCCACTCTACACCTACAGCTTTATGTTTCTGTTCATGGTTTCATATATAGGAATGTAGGGCTGGAGTTTGTTCAGTTTCTTTATATATTAATAGATTACACTTTTTCTGTTGCACACACCTAGAAACTATACTTGATCCAGGAGACAAAAAGATAAATTACTCCATATGTAGGGTATTGAACTCCTATCACTATATTGTGATATATTAATTCTTCTTTAATGCATTTATCCTCACTGTGTGCCTGTGAGATAGAGAGTCTAAGTCATAGTTGTCTCAAAGATTGGGGATTAAGCTACAAAAAATCCCTAAGCAACTTGACTAAGGCTGCACAGGGTGTTTGTAGCAAAATAGTGAGAGATCACAGCTCTGAGTGGTGATGTTAAGTACAGGATCACTCCCCCTCTGTTCCAAAGCTTCTGTTCTTGCCTCAGAAGCTCTGCTTTCATTTTGTTTAAATAAAATTCCATTTGAAATAAACCAGCAGTTCTAAATGCAAGTATCGTAGCCTGCAAACCAACCAAGGGATTTTAAATATCATATTACTGGAATGTAATTCTCCAACATTTTCCCCTGTTACTTTTGCGTTTTTGGAACTATTGATCAAGTCTCTTGATGGAGCACAGCAACATTAGCACCTATTTGAATATAAACAAGATAATGAAAAGAAGATGTAGCAGGTGATGTTTGTGGATGGATTTCAAGCACATAGGGAGAAAAATATTTTCACGTTCTCCAAAGAATGAGCAAAAAAAGGAGAAAATGAACAATCCCTCTCAGAGCAGTTACCCAGCATAGCTGGCTGCATTTAGGATGGTAACTATTTTCCAGAGAGGGGAAATGAAAGCTCAGGTGCTCAAACAGTTTGAAATGAGACTGGCAAATGTGTTCAGAAAATAATTTGTGATTAAAGCATGTCTATTCTGATTCTAATGCTTGTTTATCTGAAAGAAACTCATGTTTGGTAATGTATTTGTTCCAAAACTGGTAGCCTAAATATTGATGCAAGTTTGCAAAATTGTGCAGTAGGTGCACGGATTAGCTCAGGGTTTGGAATTCCCTAGGGCAACAGGAATTATCAGTTGTTTCTCCTGGATAAAGATAAATGTGTTTTCTGTTGACAAAATAGTCGTCTTTATTCTCATAATGGAGGACTTTAATATTGTTTCTTTTAAATATCATCCACTTTCCCAATATCTTTCCACCTTATCTGCTCTCAAAAACTCAAGATGAAGTAACCTTACTGAACAGAAACACTTCTTGAAGTTTCATTAACCTCCTCTTGCCTCTTTGTGTGCACTTTGTGACTAGAAGATCTTTACAACCACTTTAAAAGTGATTATTGTTCTGACAGTACCCTCCACGAGGCTTGCTGTCTTGCCATGGAGCTGAATGGGCTGTGCACAGGACACTATCTTGTGTTTTAGCTGGGAACAGTAAGCCACAGATAAAGGAATTCAATCATCTTGCTATGCTAAGCGTACCGATTTCTTTGATTTTAGACCTATGGATCCTTCTGTAAAACTCCTTCTGCATTTTCTTCTTACTTTACTATCCTCTTTTTTTTTTTTTTTTCTTTTTTTTCCTCTTTTTTTTTTTTTTTTTTTTTTTGTCTATAATCATCCTTTCCCAGTTCTTCCTTTTCCTTGTTAAAGATATGGCTGTCACTGAGCTGCCCCTTGCTTATCATCAGCAAACCCACCTTTCAGAAGGATCTACCCTTTTGCCATGTTTGAAGTCAGGAAGATTTAGCCTTGTCATCCTTTATGAGAGTCCCATCATTGACTATAACCCCATGGTTGACTGCTGTGTTATGCAGAACTAGGCAGGCTGCAAGGATGTCAGATGTGGTATTGAGTCTGTGCTTTGACAATTGGAAAAGACACTGAGAATGAGATTTCACAATCCCAGAAGACCTTTGAGTGATCAATGAATTCTGAGTAAGTGAACTAGTAAGTGAACTTCTGCTGGTATAAGGGCAAAATCAAATTAGATCCATCAGCTGTTTCTGTCCTGGATACCCACTGTCGCCTAGAAATGATACAATAAAAAAAGTAAGTAAATCTGATGTATCAGACAGAGGATCAATGATGTGTTAGAATAAATACAATGTAGCTGTAAATCAAGCACTTAAAACACAAACCATATTCTAAAAATCTTGTCAATAAAGAGACATTTTCTGTTTACAAAATTCATTAAAATTAGGATTCAGCAGACTGGGGAATAAATCTTGTTCAAAGTTCGCTTAGTAAACTAGTAATGTTATGAGACTGAGCTTTGATACACTCATACAACACAGGCTCATCACATTACAAGGCGGCATTCTGATGTGAAAATGCTTGTCTCATTATTAATAATTGACAGAGCACATGATGTTATTCACTACAGGAGCCTATTAACTGAGCATTGGCAGCAGGAAAGAGTTGCAGGGAGTAGCCTGTCCTTAAATGGAAAGGAAAAGGCATTAACTAATCTGTGTAGTTCCTATTCAGCTCTTAGGACAGTGTCCACCTGCCACAGTAGCGGTAGGTTACTGTGCTCAACCTGGAGAACACCTTCTCAAAGTCTGTACCATACCTTGAAGCTTCTCAGCTGTCCAAAATTTTGCATTTAAGGAGGGAACTGGTGCTGACGTGGGGCCACTGACTACAACTAGGGTTTATTAACTTCTATGAGTATTGCAGAGAACTTCCATCAGGGATCAAAGCTGCTTGTGATTGGCCATATGCCGGCTTTCTGTGGTGTTCACCACTTTCTTCCCCCTCTGCCTGACATGCTGATGAACGTGGGTCATTGAAAAAGGCAACTGAGTAGGATCTGGTGATAACTATGATTTGAGAAAGTTGAAGTCATAATTCATCACTCAGATCTGAATGAACAGCTTCACTTACATCTTAAGTTTTTATGTAGAGAGGTAAGAACCAGAAAATTCTCTCTTTTTTGGTTTGTTTCGTTTTTTTTCTTTCCCTAAGAGGAAGAAATTATATTCACAGCCTATAACTCTAAGGTCCTTAATAGGCTTACAATCAATCTGCAAATGTTGTTTCTTCAGGGACAAGAAAGCCTAAAATATCCTGGTTTATCATTAAAATCATCAGATTTATAGAACCAGTACTTTGTAATCAGTATAGCCTGTTCTCCCAAGTGGCAGGCAATATTGATGACTTGTCTGCAGAAGGTGGGTTAGACAGACCAAACTGCTGAACAGTAGCAAGGGTACTGATGTTGGTGAAACGGAGTGTTCTGTGCTAGAATGGAGCTTGGACAGGGATGTGATCTTTTCACCCAGGGAGAGGGAGTGGAATGTTGTTTTTCTCATTCAGGTTAATCTTATTTATAAACTGTTGACTTTATGTCAGTTAACTTCCAAAATGAATTTTTTTCCTAATAATAGAGCCGCAAGGGACTTGTAGATAGACTGAGTTACAGCATCTATGGCATGTCATTATGATGTGGGAAATGGTCCCTAGATACTACAGTATATTCAGACTAAACCTATTCTTCTTCACATTTGTTCTTAATTAGCAACTAAAAGATAAATAATTTTGCTGTCATTGCAGCACAATAACAACCAGGGCAAGGCAATGACCAGTGAGCTTTGCCCTAAATCCTGTAACAATAAATGTTCAAACAAAAAAATCCCTCTGCCCCCACTCCTTATTTTGATTTATTAACTTGAGATGAATGATTTTGCTGTCAAAGTCTGTCAGTGCCATGCAATGAAAATAAAATCGGTGGCAGTCCTCATGTGTGAAGCCACTCATAGTATCTAGCCTTAAACATTAGCACTGAAGCTCCAACTCTAGCCTGCTCCCCACCCCCATTCATTAGCTTTCTAAATCCTCCTGTCTTTGTGGAATCACTGCAGCAAGTTGAAAATGATATATGTAATGAAAAACCCTGTCTGACTAGTGCAGAGAGGGTGGAGAAAAAGACTTTGCTTAGCAGTCACTGCTGTGCTGATTTCAGCAATGATTAGTGCAGACTTTATTAGGGAAGCTCACCAAGAGCAGAATATTAAGGCACAAAAGAGAAATTCATTGTTTCTAATGATTTGTGTCTGCCTGGCTGGTTTTGTTTCCTTTTTGAGCACTATGACCAAATGCACTTGGAGACTTTAGTGGGAAAGAAATGCAGACGTCTTTGAGGCTTTGTTATAATTTGGGGTATTTTCAATATTATGCTATAAATACATTCTTTTCAGTACCGGTACCTGATGAGCAAGAAACCATACAGTTTCTGCTTCAAGTACAGACAGAGGCAGAGGGAATGACACTGCATCATATTACAGTCCAGTTCAACTCAGTAAATTATGGATATGGGGGAGAATACCACCAGATAAATATTTCTGAGTTTTTGTTGACTGTGTACACACAAAAATAAGTTGTTTATTTTAAAAAAATTCATACTTTTCTGCATGACACACAAAAGATTTGATTTTTCAGAAGCACTGGATTTCACAGTGCTGATCTAAGTCAATGACAATGTGGGTGTACAGCATCTCTATGCCAAGCTATAATTGTAACTGATAAGTCAGGGTAAGGAACCTGGATGTTTAATAATTTTATGCATAATAGAGGACTCAAGCACATTCTGCCTCATAACGTGAAACAAAATCTGTCTCATAACTATACAACAGTGGTTAGTTTCTTGATGGGAACGTAAATGTATTATAGTCCGGATGTAGCATAACCTAGCCGGCTAGCAATGCAGCTTTAGGACTTGAGGCTCTATGGCCATCCCTTTGCTTTCAGTGAATCTATATGCAAGCTGTTGTGGTTTGGGCACAGAAAGTTTGAGATATTTGCATTCACACAAACACCACCACATTCTTCCTTCAGGTGTCTGGACAAAATTTCGCCTGTTTCTGAGGCTCTTTTATGTCACTGGACTGTAGAATATGTCTTGGAGCCAGATGCTGTTCTGGAATGCTGGACTTTATAGTCAGATTGTGTTGTTAAAGATTCTTTTTAATTGACTTGGTATTTATCCCACATACAGCATATAATCCAGCTGTTGTTTGCATCCTGCTATACCTTGAGGTGCCCATGGAGATAAAAGCTTGTTTAATACCCAACATGCTGGAAATTTGTATTATGAAAAAGTCCTTGCCCTGAAGAGTTTTATAATTTTCAGCTAACTTGATGTGAAAAACAGGAGGAAGGAAAATGGAAAGCATGGGGAAGTGAAATGAGTTGCCCAAGTTCTGTCAGCTGGTTTCCAGCTTGTAATCCAGTCCCTGAGCAATGAATCACACTGCTTACCAAAGGCCAATTTGTGAAGGAATGAGCTCCTACTGGGAAGCAACAGGCTAGTACATGCCTATTGACTTCCCTGCCAGATATTCCCAGTCTTGGCTCTGTTCTGTGCTTTACTACTCAGCACAATGTCCAAAAATGTTCACAGCATAGCTCAAAGGTAGCAACAGACTTGGAAAAAGCAACAGATGACACTTTTCTGTGTGTGTGTCTGTGTATGTGTGTTCTGGATGCAAGCATACAAACTCCTCAGGATGGCAGAATATTACAAACAGCTACAACTACATTTTATCAATGTCCTTCTCAAAATCCACTTTGAAAGACAGCCTCAGGTGTTAAAATGATAGACATGTAGTGCTAATCAAAATGATGTATATTTTTAGGATACAAGAACTCTTGGTGCTGAGTCCAGAAGTGCTTACTTTTTCTCATAATCAAAGATACACTTTTGCTTCTGCAGTCTTAGCATCAGACCTCCTGGTCTCCCATTGGGGTTTATGGTCAGCTATTACTGAAGAACAGTTGTCTTCTTCTTTTGAATTGAGCAAATATGGAGATATTCTTACTTTCAAGTTCTATGTCTTTTAAGCTATTGTGATGCTTAATAGAGATTCCCTTAAAAAGATTCATTCTTGTTGAAGTTTGCTTTCTTTCCCATTATGATTCCTTCATTGCATATATTAGATACTCTTTTTTTTTTTGATTGAAAACATCAAAAATGTGTTTATGCCAAATGCTCTCAAGTTCTGAATCCTATGTTCTGTGAACTGTAGGATGTGCTGCTCTGTTGTCTTTTACTTTCTCCCACCCCCCCCAGTTTTATTTAAAAATAGCCAGAGAGAAACAGAGGACAGCCTAACAAAAGGTTCACACTCTACTGTGTCCCCTCCTCCAGCTCTAAGCCCCTTATTCTAGCAAAACTCCTTTGCTTTCCCCTTTGATTTGCACAAATCTACCTTCAGAATATTTCAAACATTGCAGTGCATTAAACACTACAGCAGATGGTGCTTTTTGACGATGCCTTTCTACATGAAGCAACATTTTGTAGTGTATGCTGCATTATCAAAAAATCAAACATGTAATTATGCAAATATGTATGCCTTTATAATAATCAAGTTTTATTGTAAATGGTTGATGCACATCAATTTGATCCTGTAGTGCTGCTTTAAGTGCAGTTTAAGTGGCTTTTCAGTGTACCCAGAGGCAACACAAATGCATCTCTAGAATATTAATAAAATCCTGAATCTTTGAGACACCAACTGGTACAGCATTGCACTGATTGAAACTAAATGCTAATCCTTTCCTTTATTTAAAAAAAAAAGTCCCCTTTGTTATTTAAAACACTGATATTAGTGCGATATAAAGGGACATTTTATTTTAAATTGTATTGTAATGTAGTTGTTAAAATAATGCCTAATCATACTACATTCAGATTCTACAATGTAAATTTGATGAGACAAGAATCCAGTCATTTTACAGCCATGAATACAGAGATGTATATTAATATGTCCAGTTTTTCTAATTCTGTAAATTTATTAAGGAAATATCTGTTTTTATATTTCAATCCTGAATGCTTCAGCTTCCAAGTAACCAATTCGTGAATGCTTGCTAGAGATGGTTTTGCTTGTGGAATTCAATAAGCTAGATACTCGTGGAAAACAAAAACTCAGCAAGGATTTTGACATCCATAATGAAGTGTAAACTTTATTACTGATCTGATCCTGGCTTTTATACATTGGTTAACTTCATTGGTCTAATGACAGCCAACTCTCTGAATGCACACATACACATTCTGCTCTGTTTCTAGTCAGCAGATGGGCTGTGGATACAGATAAACCAAGACTGTAAATTATGTTTTGCCTGTTTGTTCCTCCTGTTCTGAAAGGCAGGGCATGAAAGGAGGAGATGGCATTGCTCATAGAGAGAAGGCAATAGATATACCATGTCCCCCTTACCTGTTCCAATAGGTCGGGTGGTTATTTTTATGGGTTGCTATGAACAGAGGCTCTGCTAACCTTGTCTTTCCTCAAAACTAATTTCCTGTAAACTTTGTGATGCTTTATAAGTCGAGCTTTCATTCTGTAAAATTTTTGCCTTCCTTTTAGATCTCTGTTTCCAATTTACTTTCCTCACCATCTCTCTGCCTTGCTGGCTGTTGTCTCTCTGCCCTTTGTCCTTCCTCTGCCTCTTTCAACGCTGTATTTTTAGTTCCTCTCTCTGCTTGTCTGTTACTCCCCTCGCTTTTCCCCCCTCACAGATTTTACCTCCTCTATCAGCATTCTGCTCCTCAGATTTTTTCCAAATGTTTCTCTCAGTTTCCCCATTTGGTTCCTTAGTCCTTCCACACGTGTGTATTTCCTAGCTCCCATTCTGTTTTCCATGTTCCCCTTCCAGGTTTTACTCCGTTTGATTTCTGTGTTTATCTTTTTTATTTTCTCCCTGCTTTTCTCATTTCAAATTAGTTTAAAATATTGCAGTAAAAGCTGCTCTTGTGAAATTTCATCCAGATTGCTCTCAGAGCAGCTGCTGTCCTGGCACTTCCAATACTGAACCAAACCTGAGCCTAGGGGATAGGAGGTCCTTAAAGGATCAAAGCTCAGCTTCAGAATACTACCCAAAACATTGGCAACCAAATATGAATATAAACCCACAGCCGATAGTAACTGAAGCCTCTTCCCACAGTTTTGACATGATCTGATATTTTAAGGGGGGTTGTTGGTTCTTGGTTTTGGTTTGTTGGGGTTTTGTTTTGCTTTTTTTTTTTTCTTTAAATCTTCCTCAAATAAGGGATTTCTGTCTCCTTACTTAGCATTCTTGTGACTCCAAAGCAGAGAACAGACATCATGCATCTTGAGAAGGCCCTAGGGGCTCTAAAATTTTCAGTAAATTTTCACTTTTTTTCTTAATATATAAGCTCACATAATTACTAATTTTTGGAATGCTATCCCAAGAAAATTCTGGGCCAATAAACTTCCTTCTCTTACTGACGCAGCACATTACTTAAAGTACTCAGAGATGCTGAGAAAAAACTGAGAGATTTTTCTAAACTGAAAAAATTCTTCAGGAACTTCAAATTAATAAAAAAAATTTCGTAAAATTATAAAAGTGAAATATATAAAGAAACTAATTTGTAAAATAAATTACTTCTGCCTTTAGGTGTTTTAACTTTTCTCACGTATGCAAACGTGAAAGCAAAATTTATTTGCAACACAATGAAAATTGCTGACTTACCATTTTTATCAGCTATGAGCACTGTGAACTCTTCAGCACTATACTTTGTCTCATTATCTTAAATGATATTTATGGTAAAGTTACTTGCTTTTGAAAAAGTAGCCCTTTCTATAAAAAACCTGTATGTCTGTAGCACTGAACCAGAGTAGCTGCCTGAGTTAACTTATTTGATTATTCACAGAAGAAACCACACAGACTTCTGAAGTTCAATGAGCAAATGGTTTTTATCAGTTCCATAAATCTGTTTGTATGTGAAAAATCTATAAGTACTATTGCCTTTTGATTGTATTTAATATTCAGAAACCAAACAATAGTCTGCTCTGTTTCTGAATTTTATTTCAGTTGAGTGGCATTTCAAGCTTAATTTAAACACGATAACAACAAAATCTACATCCAACGACTTGATTTCATTTGTAAAGCCAAACACTTAAAGGCCTCAAAACCCTTAGAAGCCATCATGCCTTGCTCAGTGAAAAATCAGCTCATCACTTTGCGCTGAGAGTATCTGGTACCTCCCCACCAAACATTCCTCAATGCTTCCGTTGCTGAATTCCTCACAAGACCTTCAAATGAACACTCATTCTCATTATAATTTCTTCTGATCGGCTGAAATGCTTTAACTCTATTTATGACTCTGTTTACACTTTGGGGGATAACTTATCTGAATTCAAAATCTAAGATGTGTCAGTGCAAGTGTTTTTACATGAAGGTGACTGGCTTAATGACTGAATTGGAAATATATTATCATGATACTCTTTAGAGGAAAAAAGGGAAACACAGATTATGTTTTATTTTTTAACGAATCCTACTGAAACCCCCTGGGATTTGCTCAGTTGGTTGGAGCATGGTGCTAACAACACCAAGGTTGTGGGTTCAATCCCCTATGGCCCATTCTCTTAAGAGTTAGACTCAGTGATCCTTGTGGGTCCCTTCCAACTCAGAATATTCTGTGATATAAATCCTACCCTTTACCATTTCATTCTTCTTTTAAATTTCTCCACAGATAATTTTGTGTTAAATTTAACAGAGATTAAAATTAAGAACTTTTTTTCCCATGGAGAAACTGAAATGCAGGAATATATTGTTCTGTATTGATTAATTTTATTCTAATTTTTTATATGTTGCTTAGAGGTGAAGTGAAAAAAGTATTTTGTCAGTAGAATGCTCTCTATGAAATCATGAATAAAACCATATTTTCCCCAACCAGCTTTCTGGTACATTCAAGTACCAGGGTAAGCCCAGGTGCCATCCTTGAAGCATGAGGTAAAGGTCTGGAGCCTTGGTGTAAGTCCTAGATGTGGAAGCTGTCCTTGAAAGGAAGACACAAGCTCTGTGCACGTCTCTTTCTAATCCCAGATGCTCCAGCTTGACTCAGCCGCCTGCAGCGTGGGCAAGACTTCTTTTCCTGGGCTCCAGAAGACAGTCAGCAACCATCAAGTGATATGACAAGGACAATGGCACTCTCTGGATTGGTGAAAAGGTACAAAGAAAAGCTTTTGTGAACATTCTAACTATGTTGTTGAGTTTTTCCATCCTTTTCTCCTGAAGAGGTAACAGAGGACTGTATCTTCTTTTGGGTTTATGGGAGCAGTTGCAGCCACTTCCCATACCTCAACTATATAAGGAAACAGGTAAACCAAAGTTATAGAAATTAGTTAAGTAGTCCTGCAATAATCTCTGCTCCAGGCTGTGTTCAAGAATAGGTGTGCTTGGTTAGTAGGATATTAATCCTGCCATTCCTTGTAGGAGTGATCTGAGACCTATGAAGTTCTTCCTGAGAGCCCTAGAACTTGCCATGACATTTTGACCACATGGAGAAAACTAGCAGCTGATTATCTGTGATTAGAACAATGTTTCTTGAGAATTGTTCAATAAAGTAGTATTTCAAAAGAAAATCATGGAAACCAAACTTTCTCTCAAACATATCCCAGAAGTGTCAGCTGTCTGGTGGCCTCTGCATTAGCTAAAGGTGTAGCCCAGACATGGTCACTTTGTTCACAGTTGGGATCCTGGCTATGAAGGACAGGTCTGTCTCACTTCTGGTGGAAAGCTTCAAAAAGCCTATGTCTCAATAAATCTCTGAAAGTACTGAAATTTCTTAGTGAACAGTATTCCTGTTTTTTGACTAGTCCTGTGTTTTAAGTCTTCTGAACCTGAAATTCAGATGAAATTTCTAAACCTGTTTGTTGCTATGTTCTTAAAAAAATGTAGGTTGAATTTCAGGGACATTTCCACTGCTACTTCGTTCAAGAAGGATTTATATTTCTGAGGAGTCCTCTCACAACAGTTCTTTGGCAGACTCTCACTTTGAATCTTTGCATTTTAACTTTGAAATTGGCAGGAGAGGTCTTTTTGTCCTGTCTCCAAGCAAAATAAGTCGTGTGTGGCTGAGCTGCTTTTCTTTGCTCCTCTTTCTCAGTGCCTTCCCTCAAATAATTGCTGAGCCAGTTGATCAAATTCAATCAAATGTGGCAGAAGGAGAGAGCTGTGAGACATGAAGTTTAGGAAGGAAACAGGTACTTCAGTCATCAGCCTCAGCAGAGGCTGTTACCTGCCCCGGCGGAGAGGTTCATGAGGGATGCTTTGGGAACTGGCACCTCAAGGACATGGGAGGCCCCGGGAGACAATGACACAGTGAGGTGTTTGTCGGGGGATCTGCAGTGAGATATTGCTCAGGAGACGCTTGTTAGCTTGTGCTCGGGACTCTGCAGTGTGACGGCAGCCTTTACAAGAGGACCAAAGAACATACATACCTTGGGGTGGCTAAGTTAGCCGGAACTGACAATTCAATGTTAAATAATTAAATTGTTTTAGCTATTAATTGTAAGTGAATGTTGTTTTTAATTGCACTTTAATAATGCCATGCCCTTTATAACCAAAATTAATGTTTTCTGTCTCTCTGTTTTTGAAGTACATGTCAGTTTAATTAAACTATTAATGGTAGACAGATTTTTAAGTACTTTATATTCTTCATTAAATTGTATCTGTTCAACAAGCATAAACAGGAAAATAGACTCAGTTAGAGGCAGATTCACATTCTGCCTGATAAATCATTCATCATCAGATAAGATGATGAGGCATGCTTGTTTTTCTGTAGGCTCACAATGATAAACAAATCCACTTTTATATTGTAATATTTATTGAGTTCATAGAAAAATAAACAAGACTGTTCACTTTTCATATCAACAACAGGCCTGAAAGGTGCTGTTTGTATTTATGACTGGTCAGTCAAGCAATATCTTGATGCTCTGAGGATCAATCTTAGTTCATTTTGTCCAAGGTGCTTGTTAGCCAAGCATATCTCTGGTCTCAGATATAGTTCTTTCAGGGCCATTCAACTGCAATAATAATGAATATTCCTACTGTTCTTGCTGTGTTACCCAATTGTGTCTGGAAAGAATGAAAATATCTTTTGATTTGGCAGAAATTATGTATTTATCATGCATATGTTGAGTAAGTCTCAATCCTTGTAGGATCCATTGCAGTATCCATTGCAGGAAGGCTGATGAAAACAATTTTTTGAAGATTATACAAGACAGAACTATGGCGAAGTCATTTCTTGTCTGTTGGTAAAGTCTGCAAATCCTAATGGGCTGTTAATTGGCTAACAGGCCGAAATTAGGAAACACTGCAGCAACTGCTCGTGATACATTCCTGTGCATATTATCCAGGCAGACAAAGATGTAACTGGTTATAATAGAGACAACAAATGTCCTTCCTTTGTGTGGCAGATCAATCAATAGCCAGGCATGTGATCTTGTTCACTATTATGTTAGTAATGAAACCTTCTTGTGATGTGACAACTGTGGAATAACATTTGGTCACAAAGCTGGTGTTAACAAGCACAACTGGCACTCTGGTAATTAGACTGATTTCTGGTCTACTTTCACAGATTGTCGATAAATGCAGTAAACAACAGGCTGCTTTCTTTCAGAAGAAGTTATATGAAGTTGTCATGCATTTGATGGTATGTACTGTACTCTCCTTCATCTTTTATCCGATTCTGGCAAGGTGAAGAGGTACTCATATTTCTCTATAAAATAATATTTCACAATAGAAACTTTGCATGCATCGTTCATCAATCACCTAATTAACCTTCTTTTCCCTTGGGAAGAACGTTAATCTCTCAGTTACAGGTAGGCAGTTAGATGGAGATGTTCTTCCTCAAATTTTCAGTGTTCTCCCCTCTGATAAAGCTGTGTCTGCTGTGGGAAGCCATTAATATTGCTTAAGGATAGACTGAAATATTAAAAGCCACAGATTATTCTTGATTTAAAGGCCAAAAATATAGATCACATACAATTGTAATATAATTGTTACATTAAACAAAATAACTAAATTCAGCCACGGATGTGCTAGCCAGCTTTTCCATCACCAATTTAGGACTTATGTCAAACCTTGTTTGCTGTGTTTTGCTCTTTCCATAGACCTGTAGTAGTAGAAAGCTGAATTGTTGTTTGCTCTATTCACCTTCAAGGCAGAATAAAAAGGAGTGAAAGCTCCTTCCTTAGACTCTGTATCTCCTCCAAGCCTACGGCCTGGCTCTGCACACAGGAAAATGAGTGAGTGCTGTAATTCTGCCTCCTCCACTTTCCAAGCAGAAGAATTGAGTCAACTGAGATTTATCTGGGGAGCTGCTCAGTTTATTTTACAATGGCTACATGGCAAAACTTAGCTGGAGGCACTGTAACATGGACACTAGGAACCAGAAAGGGTTTCTCTGCTTACTCTCCTTTCCTATAAAGAAACTGGAAACGTTATATAGGGGACAGCAAGTAGGGATAGTGCCATGGCATGTCTGGGCACTGGTGCTACCTGGCACTTTGCCCAGATCTGCTAAGACTAAACCCATGTTGATTTCAAGAATCCTAACTGATACAATTTGACTGAGAAGGTGGTTTTTTCTTGTACTGGGTCATGCTTTGACTACTTACTGTAACCAAATTCACTTTGAAAGATAGAGAGATCAGTGAGCATCTCTTCATGGCCACTATTAATGGTTGCCAGGTCCTAAAATTCCCTTTGCAATCGTTGAAAACCAGTAGGTACCTAATCTTATGCAGGATTAAAGCGGGAAGATGCCTTATTAGCAGTTAGTGAACATAAAAACTAAATTCACACTCATAAACTAGGGAGAAGTTTTGGATAAGTTCACTGAGCCGTAGGTATCAAGAAGTTAGAGGGTATAAATAGCAATGACTGCAGAATGCTAATCTGAATGGCTGGAAATGAATATCAGAGGTGTCTGCCGCTGCTTCCTTCAGAGCATTCGCTGTTCTGACAATGGCAAAACATCTCTTTGTCTTGTTTCTTCAGTTACCTTCCAAGTGCAGAGGTTCTTTCTCCAAACATGTGATGCTTTCATACATGCTCTGACCAACAACCCCTTTTGTTCAAGGCATTTAAAACAGGGGTTGTTGTTTTGCCATTTGTATCATTTAAGCTCTGTTGTTTTGAGGAGGTTTAACCACACAGATTAGTTTACCAAGGATGTCAATGCAGAGTGTTTCCAGCACATGGCTGGAATATCTTAGCTATAGCTGCATGTATTTAGACTTTTTTGATGCACAGTTTGTAGAAAAGGTTTTTGTCAGGAAGAAGCACAGTGTTCTTCCTTCTTGAGTGTATATTTCACGCTCTAAAGCAAGCTATTTGGTAAGATTGAATAAATTCTAGTTTACTAGCTTTGTTTTTTTAAAAAATGTGAAGAAAAGAGTACGGGTAGTGACAGACAAGTTGCCTTGGCATTTTGTGTTTATTTGCCACCAGTTACTTTCATATTAAATTGTTCCATTTACAAACTAGTGTAATTTTTTTCCTAGGTGCCTGCTGCTCTGTCTAGTTGTGGAAAATGAAGCTAAGTTGTTTATGACCTGCACTGTACCTCATCACTAACCTTCAGCAAATGTACAAGTTCTGGAACGAGAATAAAGCTTTACCAGTGGTAGCACAGCGTGAGGCAAAGTATAATGCATACTACTGTGGTGCACCTGTGCTGACTTTCCCTTGCTTATTGGGATAAAAAGTGTGCTTTATTAGCAGGCAAATAGGTAAAGCTTAAGAGGCCAATCGTCTCTGCTTGGCATATGGAGCTCCCGTTAACATTAGCGAGTAAAATGGATATATTTTGGCAAGAGAGTAGACACTTGAGGGAGAAGATAAGTGAAGAAACAAGGTGACATTTTCATAGTCACTTTTCAGACCAAACCTGAACTTTTAGAGTTTCTAAATGCAGATTGCGTAATGTGTTTGTATTACTTAATAACTGTCAAAAATCTAGGGAGGAAAGCCTGGTCTGCTCTTGACCTTTCTGAGAACACAGTGCCAACTCCTCCCCAGCTCATGCTAAGGCCCATCCTCAGTAAAACACCTCTTTGACACCTTTTCTGCACTCTTAATAGTTATCTTCTAGTTTTTGTCGTCCTTGTGGAAATAAGTAATTAAAAATTCTTTAAGAAGGAAGCTTTGTCACTATCTAGACATATCAAATTTTTTTTTGCACCTTTTCACTCTGTTTTTGGAGGCTGTAGTTGCATGAATGAAGGTGAGGGTAGAAGGATGGTCACAGATTTTCTTCTGTTGATGGACAGAGGAGTTGTGGCTTTGTGCTGTTCAGCAGCCTTTCATGTCACAGCCCATGCAGTCCAGACCTGTTGCCCGGACAGGTGCACGGCAATGGCTGGAGGGAGAGGATCAGCCTCTCGCTGAAATGATAAAGGTGGCAAGTGTTTTCTCAGTGTTTAGGTAAAGGCAATTCTCTTGATGTCTTTCTTCACATGTACAGTGCACCTGTCTTTCCAATTTCTCACTGAAAGTTAGATCCTGAATTTCTGACTTGACTGGATAAGGCAACTAGCCAGAAGAAATGAGAGAGCAGTGAGGAGGTTTCTAAACTCAGTTTACTGGGGAGCCTCAGGCTTATTCTGGCTTTTCAGGCTGCAGCAGTAGCCAAGAACATTTATTCCCATTTCCACTTGGCAAAGAAGATTTCTTTTTTTCTTGTCTTTTCTTTCAGCTATGGGCTTCATCTCAGTTACTTCTTTTCTGTCTTTCCAAAATCCAATTACTGAAAAGCTACTTTTGGATGCCTTTAGCCAATACCCTGAGTGTCCATTTAAAACAGCTAGACACAGATGATGTATAACAGCTTTTTGGTTCAGTGGCAAAACTGAACCCAACCCAGCTGAACCTGAGTCAGTTTAAGAAGTTTTTTACTAAGTTAACAAAGAGTTATTTATATTCTCCAGCTGAAAAAAACCCCAAACCTTAAATATTTGATGATTCCCCCCCCCCTATTTTTTTAGTAGGTATTTTTTTTAATCATAATACACTTGCATTTCATAGGGGTAAAATTATTTTTAGGGAAAAAAATCACAGTGGAATCCCACTTTTAAAATGCTGAAAACTGTTTTAACATTAAAAAAAGAAAAATCCCTTTTTCTTTTTCAGCCAAAGTTCTATCCTGTGCTAAGCTCAATAATAGGAATTGCCTCCATTCCCCTGTGCCTTAGTTTGTGAGTGAAGGTAGCCCTGTGGGGTTGAAGGGCTGCGTAGGCCTGCCTGGAGATGGTCATCAGTGCCAGACACTGCTGTAAGCACTGTCAGTGGTCTGCTCTGTCCTACATGTATTACTGCTGTGCTCCACACACTTGCTCAATTGATTTCAATACTTTTCCAGGCTCACCTCAATGTGCTGCATTTGTACCTATGAAGCTTCTATGATTATGGTCTAGGCAGGGTATGATTAAAGAAAAAGAGTCTACCTTCCTGCTGCCCAGCTAAGTTTCATGAACTTCTTGTTCAATTCAGTGTTTCTGCTGGGGAGATGGTTTCCTGACACATTTGAGATCCTTTGTCACTTGGAAACATTGCGACAATTTAGGTAATGTTTTAATTTTTGTTGGATTTATAATTGTGGTCATGTGTCAAGAGGTCAGTTTAGACAGCTTGGTGAGCTGGAAAAGCTAGCAACAAATTGAATCAAGTGAATATCCTTTCATTTCAATGCCTTTTCCTCTCCTTGTTTCAAGCCCAGAAGGAGGCCTTAAAGCTGATGAGCAGATAAATTCAATTATACTTAAAGCTAACTTTGGCTCTTAGCTCTCATACTACCTTTCCCCATCTTTGCCATCCATCCTATTGCAATCGTTTAGATTTGCCCCAATAGTAGTTTGCCTATTAGCTTTGCTAATGAATTTACTAGTGCAGAAGACCACTTGCAAGGCTGTCCTAAACATAATGAATGTAATTATTTAGCACAAAACCAGGGCAGCTTCTTTTTCTCTCTTGACAAGAATAATTCTTTATTCTCTCATTAGCTATGTGCCTTGGTCTCAGTAAACTAGTTATTGACCTGCTCATTTAAGGAGCTTCACTCTAAATGCTTCTTCCCTTATTTAACTCAGACAAGTTCCTCTAATTTTCCCTCACTGTGCAGTGCTAGCCGGTAAAATGTAACCATTGTTCATTTGTTGTGAAGAGAGCTGGAAGACAGGAAGCTATTCTTAGATGGATGCTCAGCCTCGTGAGCCCTGCTTGCTTGTCCCTGGTTATAATGGATACAAAACTGTATGGGGCTTAGTAGACATCGTGTAAACTCTATAGGAAATCTGAGCCAATGAATCATGGAGACAGACCCCCACTGAGCATTGTGTGTCTGAATAGACTGCAAACAGATAGAAAAGCAGCTTAAGCAAGTGGCTTTCATATGACAAGAATGAATAAATTAGAAATGAATTGAGAGTATCTGTTGTTTTAAAGCAGTTGGATTTTTACTTTCTTTACCATTTCCCTGTTGTAAGAAACCACTAATTACTCAGACTACACTGAAGACTGATGCAGAGTTTTCGCATGTGTGTGGTTTTTGCTGCTCTTTAAGCCTTCTCCATTGGATTGTGCTGTTTCAGTCCAGGGGTGCCATCCCACGCTGCATCCCCAGCAGCTGTACAGCTACCTCGTCCCATCTGGAAATGCCTGCTTGGGGCCTCTTTGGAGTCTCCTACCCAGAACATGAAGAGATACCTGGGGAAAGCATGACTCCAACAGTGTCAGGGCTCTACAGGTGCAGGTGCCCAGCTAGGAGCACAGCACCAGTTGAACCTGTGACAGAAATGGCAGTCTCTCATCTCACCCTTGCAGTACTCAGTGCTGAGCAGCAGTTGGTTGCCTCCTGTCCTCCTTGGGCCATTAAGTGTGTAGGACTCCTATCACGTGGGACCTGACCATCAGTGAGTGGAAGGGCATGGCATTTCCAGGCAGCCTTCTCCTGAAATCAACCATTGCCTGACCAATGGGGACATCCCAGGAGCACCAAGGAGCAGTGCCTGCTTGGTCTGGATCCAAGCTGTCCCGGTGGAGAGGCTCAGATCCAAGATGATGGCCATGTAACGAAGGCAAGTATGAGTAGAGTGCAAAATCCCAAGACCTAGCCTTTCCCCTGTTTCATGGTAAAAACATGGTAATTCCAGAAGGAATTTTTTTTTGCATAGGAATTCAGTAGGCTCCTCCAAGAGGGATACTCACTTGCTGCAACTATGGTCTGGAAGTGGGAAACAGTCCATGCTCACAAACCCCGTCTCCTGCTGATAACACATGGCCAGCTCCTACTCAGTGACAGCCAGCCAACCACCTAAGGAGCAGCTGCCATCTACCCAGCTTTCTCTGCAGCAGCGTCACAGATCCAAGGCCAGCGGTGGTAAGGTTACGTCCTTCCCCACCGCCTTCTTGGCTGGGCCCAGTGCATCATTGGTGCTGTGCCTCTGGAGACTCTGTGTCCCTGTGCAGTGCCCACAGGGTGCAGCTGCCCCTCTGCCACAAGCAGCTCCAGCATGAGAGAGGGGACTGGAGGATGAGGATGGTGTGGGCAGAGACAGGACAGGCTGAGGAAGGGCTGGCAGTTCTGGTGCAAGCTCAGCTGCTGGCTGTGAAGAGGACATTTCCCTTTGAGAGTGCTACGTGGACTACGTCTGCCCTCATGCCTCCTGTGTGTGGTGAGCAGGTTTCACAGGCAGGGTTATGGTGCTCTCAGAGAGCAGGGTCAGGTGCTTGTGTTTGCAGGAGAAGGGCTGTTGCTGTCATGCACTGTGGCCTCAGCAGCAGCAGCAGAAGTCATCCCCCTCTGAAGTAGCTGACGTGGTGGTGGGTCTGGGAGCTGCTGGGTTCAAGAGCTGGTGAATGGGGCTCTGTGCAGTGGCTGACTGCCATTTTGTAGCTTGCTTTTTGATTGTTTTGTAGCTTTTTTTTTTCTGTGCCTTTTTTGTTAATTTTGCTACTTTCTAAAATGAAATATCCTGTCTCTAATTGTTCACAGATTGTGATAATAGACTGTGGGCAGATGGCCCATAGCTTGTGGTCCAGCAATCATATAAGAGAGACAGCAGCCCTCAGTGTGTTTATAAATACTGGTGCTGCAGCATTGCTGTTTCTCATGGCCCAGTATGGGCCATATTCCCTCCTGCTGTAATGATTTGGGTTTCTCACTGTGCCACTTGTTCCAGAGGCCCACGTGATGTCCGTGGCTATCTGTTATCTGTATGGCCTCTGGTAGGTCTCCAGATGGGCTTTTGGGGCAGCATCTCTTTGCCTTTGTCTGTAAGGTAAAGGGATCTGTGTCTTTTCAGGTGGGAAGAAGGTGACACCTGAAAACAGACAGAAACAGCCAGGACAGCAGAGAGATCCAGGCTGGGGGGCTGATGCCCTACAGTGAGGGCAGGCTGGAAAATGAAGGTGCTGTGCCTGTGTGGGTCCGTGCAACCTGTCAGACTGTGTCCCATGGACACCACTCCTTGTCCAGCACCTCTGCTGATGGCACCCCAAAAGCCGGTGCCCTGCCTGCCATTGCCCCATCTGAAACACAGTTCAGCTTCGCGTGAAGCAATCACCAGGTGCTGCAGTGCCCAGTCCCTGTGGTCTGGGGAGCTGCTGCAGAGCAGCAGGCAGGAGCATGAGCCACCCCATGTACACGTGTCTGCTGGCTGCAGTGGGACTGTGCTGTGCCAACTGCAACAAATCTATGGAAATGTGGCTTACACGGCATAATGTAAAAAAAATAAGATTTCGGTTTAGAAATGAAAGTAAATTCCAAATTTATGCACCACAGAAAGACAAGTGTCTTACCAGTGACAAGTACCTTACCAGTGCAAGGTATTTTACAAGGGCATGTAGTAATAGAACAAGGGGTAATTGTTTTAACTGAAAGGGGATAGGTTTAGATCAGATATTAGGAACAAAGTCTATACCCTGAGGATGGTGAGACCCTGGAACAGGTTTGCCCAGGGAAGTTGTGGATATGCCTCACTCTGGAAGTGTTTAAGGCCAGGCTGAACAGGGCTTTGAGCAACCTGGTGTAGTGGAAGGTTCCGTGCCCATGGCACCGGTGTTGGAACTAAATGACCTTTAAGATTCTTTCCAGCCCAAGACATTCTGTGATTCTGTGGTTTATACTGAAGAATGGAAAATATGGCACTGTATTTTAACTGCCTGGTTTTCTTTAAATTATTCTTAAAATTCTAATATTTTTAATAGTAAAGCTTTTAGGCTAAGTATTTGGTATGAGGCATCTTACTTTCAAGGTGTTTTTCCATTTCTCCTAGGTAGATTTAGAAAATAAATTCTTGATTTTAAGCCAGCATTTGTCTGTTTGAATGTAATTGTAGTGCAAAAACTTAGTAATAAACATCTTTGCCTTATAGGGAAAGCTGGTTAACAGTTTCCTTGCATTTTTAAGTCTGAATAATGATGGTTTAATGTATCTTTTTATTGTCTGTAATTCCAACTGTCTTTATGAGAGTAACCTGGCTTGTCAGTGCATGAATTCTAAGATAAAAATTAGACAAATTGGGAAGAAGTCTACTGGCAGTGAAGAGCAGGGAAGCAGGACAAGGTGGTATGACTAAAAAGTATTGTTCAGAACAGTCTTCAGCCTGAAATTTAGAAGGCTGAGTATCTTAATTCTGTTCAAAACTGTTTAATTACAGGTTCTGTGAGGCATATTGGTGTGTGTGACTGCAGGGCCAGGTCTTGGGTCTCTAGTCATGACTCACAGAGCTGCCCACCATTGTGTGACTCTGCAGAAGACGAGAGATGTGCAAATGTAAAAATGGTGTGCAAGTCACTGAACTGGTCCCTGGTGCTGTGCTGTATCCGAAAACAGGTTTTTTGGGTCTTGCTGAGGACATTGCTGGGAGTTCTCCCTTCTTCTTGACTTCCTATACCCTGAAAGGCAGAATAAGTTTTGAATGACAGCATTTTCCTGATTGCCCCAAGTTTCATTTGTAAAGACAATAACTGACAGCAAGGAAGTACATATGTAATACAAACCCTTCTCAGTCCTCAGCAGAGGGAGTACAGTTCTGTGACATCATGTTTTTCCAGTTAGTTAGAACATTTCTTGCTCTGATAGCTCCTCTTTGCACATCCTCATTAGTTATTTTATGTGAAACATCAGTAAGGAAAGAAAATAGGGTGATCGCAGTCACTTAATTCTACACAGATCTTCCTATTTCTTAACAGTCATCATTTTTCTATGAAAAATGGTTTGGCACTGAAATATTAGATTGTAAATTGCAAGAGGGAGATTAATATGTCTTCCATCTTGGCAAGTTTTCCCATTATATCATTAGTACTGAGACCTTAAGTTCAGCTTGTTTTTAGAGGTTTGATATAACTCACAGAAACTTTGATTTGATGCACATGATCATATTATCTCTTCTGCTACTAGACTGGTCTTTAATACAGGTTTCCTTATATTTATTTATCTGTATTTTAACAGAATCAACCATGTATCAAGGATTATCTATAATATACTTGCAGCACTCCCACAATTAAGTAATTGCTAAAATAAGGAGCAGGACAAAACATGACGAGTGTGTTAGGAAACAGTGCTGAGTTATGAGTTCTGCCTCTGCAAGACAGAAATGCATAAAGGCATGGGGAAAATGTATTCCCCAAGATTTATATTTGAAAATGTGAACACAAAAGATGAAGGGTTTAGGTTCATTTTTACCTTTAGAGGGAATGTCCTTTTGAGGGTTAAGGTGCAAGCTGTTCCTTCATCTCTAGCAGTGGGCTTTGCCTCCCACCCACTAAGAGAAGAAAGTGCCCTGCGACACTGTGTGGACCTTTGGTGAAGTTACCTTTTTTAGTTGCTCTTCAGGAAGCCTTTTCTTGTTCCAGCTTGTAAGGCTCTCTGGTAGTCTTGTCAGAGCTGTTATTTCCAGCCTCATTGTCCACTTGTTGTATGATACCTGAGTCCAGGACTCTCCTGTACAGTGGAGAACACATGTCCCCCATCGCAGACATCTTACTGTTTAGCAGAGAGTGGAAAGGGTGACAAAAAGCCCTGTAATCACAAAGGCTCGTGCTGTATGATAACCTTGAATGCACAGTTTATTTTTCTTCTCTGCAGATACATATTTGTAGCCAAACCCCTTCTTTTAGGCTTCTCTCACAAGACTGATCATTTCTTGGCATTCCAAGAGAAGGGGGTCACTGGTGTTCAGAGGAGCAGCTGAAGTAGCAGCATTATACAAAGCATAAACACTTTCAGAGTCAGTAAATGAAAGCCATGTACTTTGCTCCAGTACTCATCAAACAGAAAGAAGAATCTGTCTCAGCATGCTGTAATATGATCATTAATTTTTAATAGTGTTAATGTTTATTAGTGACAGATGATTGACTTTAAGTGCCTTATGAATAAAAAATAAATTATGTGGTTTTTGGGCATCTGCCTTAGATTTGTATGCAAAGCCAGTGGGATTAACCTTCACAGTTTCAGAGGAGTATAGCTTCAATTCCTCAATGTATGCTACAACACAGGCTGTAAGACTTCTTAGGTTTTAGCTCTGATAAACCTGGAAGGCCTTTCTGTCCCCTTTCTTGGGGCACATTGACTGCTTGGGGGTTTCAGGGTGAGAGGGGAGCTCACTGCAGCTCTTTTGGCGAAGGCAGAACTGCTGGAAGGTGCATTATTCACTCCGAGGCTCTGCTGGATTTCATAACACTTAAACACCTGTGTCCATCAAACAGAACACACAGGATCACAGCTAGAGCTGCTCTTGACTTTGTAATTTCATTGACTGACAGTTTAATATCTATTTATTTTCACATCTGACTCCGGTAGAGACAGGCTGGCATCCTGAATGTCAGGATATTATGCTGACAACTGTGTTTTTTCATTACTATAGGAAAGAAAAGAAAGGATTCTTCATAAGTAAAGAGGTTCTTTTCAAGCACAGCAAGTGCAATAAAGACCAAATTATACTTCATATAAATTTGGTAGTAACCAGTGATAGGTTATGTGTACATATTTATATAGGAACAAGGGCACACAGTTTTCAACTTTCTAGTAATCTGTCTCTTTTATCCTGTGAAATGCCATGTAATCATATTGTTTAAATCGCTGGAACAACTGTCTTTACCACAGACGCTCATAAGCAGCACAATCTTTGCTTAAATTAAATGTTTAAAATTGCCCTCTTATTTTGATCCAATTTTGTTTGCTTTCTAAACAGAAACAAGTGGCTTATCCCCTCTAAATTCTGCAATATTTGAAACTACTTAAGAGAACATTTCGAGAAAAGATAAATATGTGTGTTTTGATGAGGCTGTGCTGATGTTTAGAGAAAAGAGGGCAAAACTGCTTCCGTGTTGGGCACTGGCCAAATGGCTGATGACTCTGAATAATGTTCTCCAGATGTTAGGCAGTTAAACCAGACCAAGCTGCTGTTGCTAACTTACTGTCATTCAGCGTTTACTATATAAACAGAAAAATTGTATTTAATTCCACTTTAGTTCAATGGATTGTGATTAATATTGTAATTACCCCAATTCAGAGAACTTTTTAGATCAGACTCTTCTGAGTTTTCTCAGAACATACCATCATACATCAGCCCTAATTACATGGTGTATCTGACTGGGATCTGCCCTGAAATCACATGCCCTAGTGTTTCCTGAACTACTGGGTGTTGTGTCAGCAAGGAGGAGACACAACTGCACTCTGTAAAACATTTCAAGATGTTGAAATTAAATTGCATCTTATCTGGGGGAAAAAAAAAAAAAAAGAGTTGCTCCCAAAATTCACAGCTTTTAATTGGTCATCAGGTGACATGAAATCATCTGAACTTGTCTGATTTCTCAGCAGTCATAATGTTAATTACTTTCATTAATGCAACACCTTGCTTATGATTTTTGAAGATTTTTTTTGTTACAACTAAATGCCTTGTCTCAGTTTCAGGGTGTAGTTGGAGCATCACAGTCTTGCATACATGTGGCCAGGGGATGTGGCACTCTGCTGACAGGACATGGGGCATCTCGGTCCTCTCTTGGGTGTGCAGATACTTCCACAGTAGTACTGCACCACATCTGGCCCTCCTTGCCCAGCCCTTGGTTCATGCACCCATCTTCGGCCTGTCTGGCTGCTCTTGAGTTCCCAGATAGAGGTCTGTAGGCTAGATTGCCTTTACAGTTGGAAATCTTGGCTCCTCCTGTTCCTGGAGGGGCATGTCAGTGTCCACAGAAGGTTTCTGCATTGCACTCTAAGAAATAATTGCACAAGTTGCATCCTCAGAGAGCCTTGGGTGTCACACATCCCTTCAAGAACCTGCTGGAGGGTGACAGCATGCCTCGCTTTTCCCCATTGTGCACTTGCAATTAGACACCTCACTGCTGTTAGCCACTTAAACCCCCCCAAAACTAGTCCTCTGCCAGGTATTGGGTGGTTTGCAGTTGCCACACTGTACAAATACAGATGCACAGAAAAAGGTAAAGAGAAACACAATGTTTGTACCTTTTTGAGTACCTAACTATTGGGGTCAGATTTTGCATGCTAAAAGGAAAACAGATTTCTGTGCAGCTAATCAAAGGCCAGGTAAGGACTTGGTGCTCTGCTTCCATTTACAGCAGTGTCAAGAGTATAGCAAGGACAAATGGGAACCATGCATGATCATAATGTTCCTATTTATATACACATAAAATAGAACAGGGTTTTAAAAGCAAATACAATTTTCTATTATAATGATACCCTTAATAACAATATGGTTTCACTGCGAAGATATAAACAAATATAATAGAAAATGAGATAATGCCATTAAATGGATGCATTATTTTTGGAATTTGAAGGACACTCGCCAGAAAGCCTTTACCAACTTGTGCAATCCACAGCAAATTAAATACAAACTTACCTTCTGCTGTTGCCTGGATATAACGTATTTATTGTGCAGTTTTCTTATCAGTGCAGATTTCTAAGATAATTAGTTGTTCCTCTTGTCACATGTATAATATCTGACCTAGAATTTAACAGAACTCACTAAACAAATGTTGAATAAGAAAAGAGATAACACTTTTTTTTTATTCATGGGAAGATGCAAAACTAATAAATAATGTGTTTCTACAGTAGAGCTCTACATGAGCTAGATATGCTATGATTATCTCAAGCATTTTATTGAAGTCTTCTGTTTAGATTTTGCATATACTTTGCTGCTAGATCAATAGAAATTGACTATAATATCAAAGTAAAAATTAGGTTTTTCTCCTTTAAATTACTAATGTTAAAAATACTGTTGATGAAGTAAGAGCCCACCTGAACCAAAACACATCCTATGAGCGTTCTATCTAGAATGTTTTTAGAAAACATTACAGATTTTATTTATGAAATTAGCCTTCTTATTATTATTACATAATGTGTCCCTTTTATCTTTGCTTCTTTCTCTTTTTGCCGAAATCATGGAATACTAAAATTGGTTGGTTTTCTTTGCAGCTTCCACTTCAGTTCTTTGCTGATTGTGTACGTGTTCTTTTTAATCACTTAACAGTCTCTTGTCACATAAATGACCAGTCCTTTCTCTTGCATTAAGAAATACCATAACCAGGAGTGCCAAAGCAGATTGCTGGATGGTGTTTATTACCATGTATTACTTTACCATGTCTTTAATTATTCACGTTCCTGGCATATTTGGAAATCTATCGATTTTTCCTTCTCTTGGAGCTGAAGAATGGCCAGGGAAAGGGATCCAACCTCCCACCAGATGCAGAGGTAGCTGGGCTGTAAAAAATAGCAGGCTGGGGCAAGAATACCCCTGGGGTGGAAAATGCTGCAGAGTAAGAAAATATAAAATTAAAAAAACCCCAAGGATGGCTTGTGCCTTCACTGTTGCTGGGTGACTCCTCGGGCTTTCTGTCCAGTTTAAGCATGTCAGAACTTGAACTTCTCCCTCTTACAGATGACAGAATGAGAAATGTTTGTTTCTTGTTTCTCAAGCATAGTTTGTGATGCCTAACACATTTGGAGGTGGGCTCGGAGTATGTTGCAGGTGAGGGATGAGCCTGGAGGCTCAAGCTGTCCCACCAGTGTAGGAAAACTGGGCTTGTGGCTCTGCAAAGAGCTGGAAGGAGAGGGGCGCTGAGCTGCTTGTGTCTGCTGGGGGCAGAGTGCGGTGTGTCAGGGCACAAGGCTGCACACCCATCCCCCGGAGCAGCAGCCAAGGCTCCAGCGCACCAACACACAGTGCTGCCCTAAGCAATGCCCTGCTTGTACATGGCTGCATCTGAAATGGGCCCTGGGAAATGTTGACAGTATAGGCAGAATCAATATGTCTACCTTTACTGGAGTCCCACTGCCTTTCTCCCCCCCAACACAATGGATTTTTTTTTCTGGTGCTCCCAGTTGTCTTGATTTCACAGATTATCAAAGCAATATAACACAGATGCTCTCATTATTATAAAAACACAGGTATCTAAAATGTCACTCTGAATACTTCCTTTGCCTGTGCAATGTAGGTTTAAATCTTGAGCAGGGTATGTGATTTCAACTTGCCTTGAGCATAATAAGGAAGTAATTACTCAGCTATTGAGAAAGATCCTAATATCATTACAGATAGCCTGTATGTCCAGGCAATATCTGCCTATTATTTGAAATGGTTTCAAAATACTTGAGCAAAACCAAAAAACCCTCCTTGCATTCATGTCACATGGAAAGAATGTGAGTTATCATAAAAAAAGTGTTATGAGATAATTCTAAATGTCAGTTTAGCATATTTTAGCCTATTGGATCTTTAAACAGAATTGAATAACATCTTTCATGAATTAAATGTCTTTTTGGTAAACTGAAAGGGACAATAATATTTAAAGGTCAGTTAACATGGAGAGTTGGTTCTAGTTATTATTATTAAAGATCCAGCTGTATTACCTTTACACAACATTACCCCACAAATCCTTATTAGAACTGTGAAAGCAAACCACATCTTTCCTTCTTTTCCTCCCTCCCTCCTTTCTGCCATGATTCTGAGATTTTTGATTCTGCCTTCTCTTTATGTGTAACAATTTCTATAGTGAATAGCACTGGATGATCCTCACCTTGCTTCTGCCACGCTGCATCCAAAAGAGTCATACGTTACAGTTGCTGTCAATGCTGCCAACTAGAAAAAACCCTCTCATTTCTACATTACATTTCAGCCTCCCACGTATGACATGAGCTATTCTGCAAACAGTTGTTTAATAGTTTTCAGCTGCTTAGGAAATGGTAGTTGATTTCAAATTTTTTTTTTTGTTTAAAAAGAAGTAGCAGTAGTGAGTTGTACGACTGCTACTGTGTTTAGTTGGAAACAAGCAGGCTGTCTGTCTGCCCGTCACGCTGCCCACCCAGCTGTGACCAATTGGTATTAACAGTCTGCACAATGCAATGATTAATTTACGCACCAGCACCCCCCACGCAGGAGACTCACCTGGGAAGGACTCTCTTGCGAGGGTGCACGTCTTCCCAGGGCTGGGTGAAGGGGGGCAAATTTTTGGGGGTGTGCTGCAGATTGGCAACACGGGGCAGGCAAGGGGAGGGCTCTGTGCCCCTGCACACCATGGAGTGACAGCTGGGGGCATGGCCGTGGGGCCTTCAGAAGGATCTCTCCCTGCAGCTCTCTGCCATGTACTTAGATTGTGCTCTGCTTGGGTAGGTTTCCCCTGGTCTTTTAGCGACCTACTCACAAGTGTGAATATGTGGAAAGGAATAGCAATTACAGACCAGCTTTTGAAGCCTGCAGAGGCCAGTATGAGCTGTGAGGAAGGTGCATGGGATGGAAGAGGTTGCTCTGTGTTCGTGTCTGCGTCTGGATGCTGCTCTTGCCTGTGCTCACAGCCTTTTTGTTACTAAGCCAGCCTTGAAAAAAGGAGGCAACTTGTTGGTTTTGCTGTGGACCCCTAAGGGGATTTGCTGCCAGGGTCTGGCACTGCAGAGAAGGGTATTGGCATGAGTGAGGTGGCTGGGCAGGGAATGAAATGAAGATGTAAAAGCAAGGACCAAAATAGTAAGATGGAATGTTTTCTTTCTTCACAGTGCTGGATGAGAAAGCAAAGTGACTTGGTAGCCCTTTCAGTCAAGGTGGATGTAGAACAGGGCTGTGGCAGACTTACCCTGCTCCTGGGCACCTGGGGGACGAGCAGAGACAGTACGTGCCAGGCCCTGTTCCTGATGGGGCATTCAGATGTAACCCTCATATTTTAACATATAGAGAGAGTTTAGGTAAAAAAATGTGAACTGTGCTGTGTAGCTGTGTCTGATGGTGCAGGTGTCAGGAGCAGCCTGCGGACCTTTTCCTTCAGTAGTGGAGATGTATCCTGTGTGCCCAGAAAAAATGAAGGTCAGCTGTGTGATGTTCAGTGCAGTGAGCGCTTCTCTGTGCTGAACGATTCTACTAAATGTAGTGTGCTATGTGTAAAATGACTTCCATGGAGAGACTGCAAAAGCTGACTGTTAGGGTTTTTATTCTGAGAAACCTCCAAAAAAGGTCATGGTTTCTATTTTTCTAAAAGCAGAAATGTGGTATGTAAACGGAATGGTTTGTTATAAGCTGTGGCTTTGATGAGATATACCAGTGCCAGTACCAATCTCTTGCTACTGCTACTGTGAACATGAGGTTTTGGTGAGTAGTGCACCCATACCCATGGACTCCAGGGAGAGGTGTTGGCCAAGGCAGTACAGCACTTTGCCTGTAAACTGTGTTTATTTAGAATCAGGACAGATCTTTAAATACAAGTTAATCACCCAAATTACCTGATGGTGCCAGTCAGAAAAACCACCCCCTTGGAAAAGGACCCTGCGGTACACCTACTATGACTACTTCCATACAGCATTGTCCAACAGCTGGTCATGGCTTTGAGAGCGGGAGGAGGACTTGAGAGCTTTCAGGCATCGCCTCTTCTTCAACAGGTGCTTTGGTTTCCTGAGAGCTGCCTTCACATCTTTGAGCAGTCTGGAAGGTTTGGTCTCCTGGACATAGTAGCTTTTGAATATCAGAGGAGCACAAACAGACCACTGTCTGGGCCACACAAGAGGTTCAGTGCTTGGGTAGCTAATAACTGTGTCGTGCCATATCTCCAGCCAGCTCCCCACCTCTCAGTGCAGCTCAGCAGCTGGTTCTCCTGGCCTAAGCACATGCTGCTATTAAGGTAGTCAGATTAGCAACAGGTATGCAGGTGACAACAGCACAGGTGGCTGGAGGGAGTGGAGGGCAGCTGTGTTGCAAAGTTGTTTGCTCTTGGCTATTTTTTGCAACCCATTAAGCTTGAGGCTGCAGAGATCCAGAACACTAGTTGGACACAGCAGAAACCTCCCCTTTCCATTGCCATGGGAAGCTCCCAAGTGCCAAGCCCTGTGATGCTATTCTAGTAAGCCATAAAAACATACAGAAGCATTCTGTTTTTTACTGTTGTGGACTCCTTCATGAGCTCTATATCTGTAGTTACACCCTTGTCAGAAAACATGCCTTCCTGTTTCTGATTTTCAGGGCTGTTTCCAAAGCATCCTATGTTCCTTTGTTTCCTTGTTTCTTTTCTGAATGAAAATCCAAACCCATATGAGCACTTACACTTAGAATTTTTATTTGCATGCTACTGGTGTCCTTCTAAGTGAAAGGTTTTAAAAGTGCCCCTCTCCCAGCTTAGTGTTCTCTCCCCTCTTGTGCTGGTTCAGTGATGACCTCCCTGGCCTAAATATAGGCTCATGTCCAGATGCAGGAGAGTAGGAGCACACTGCAGCTGTGGAGGTGATGGAAGCGTTGCCTTTCCTTTTAGCAGCTCCGTTGGCTTCCATGATTGAAGCCTCTTCTGCAATGCTGCTGCAGCCTGGTGAAACCAGGGTTTGGCGCTGCAGAGGAAGGTGTCTTGAGCAGTGCCCTTGCCCAGCCTTAGTGCCCTCACTCAAGGCCTGCAGAAGGGGTAGGTTCGGAGCTGGCCGTAAAGGATGGATAGGGTGGGAAGGCAAGGCTGAGGACTGGGACACTTCTGCCTGCTGGGGAGGAAAGCACTGCACAGTTTCCAGAGGGGAAGGTTTGTGGTGGTGAAGGAAGTGGGGACAGCATCTTTGGGGCCGTGGAGGGCTCCTCTTCCTGAGGAAACACAGAAAGCTGAAAGATGCTCCATCTGTCTTTACTCCTCTGATAAATATTCTGCCCTGTGCCCTCTAGATGTGAGAAAGAAAATATGATTAAAAAGGTGAAATGCTTTTATTTGTGAAATATTAACTTTGTGTAATATATATTCAAAAGCAGATACTCATTTAAAGGTTATATTTAATATAGCTCTGCACCAGTTTTTCTTTTTTATTATTTTCTTATACATCTTTTCACTTTCTAAGGGAATGCTCCAGTGACTACTGCAATATAATAGCTGCTTTCTCTCTCAGTGCACAATTTGACAGCATTTATTCTTTCCTTCAGTGAACATAATTACTTCACATATGGAACCTGTGATAGCCTACAGGCATCTGAGAGAAACCAGAATCATACAATCTGTCCCCTTTGTGAGCTTAATTTACATTCACAAGTGTCATTTTAATAGTGCTGGCAACATGTAGGATAAAAATTACAGGTCAGCTGCAGCATGTCACAGGGAGCTGTGCTTAAGTCAATAACATGGTATTATTACATTCTGGATAATTTTACAAGGTAGATCTCACAGAAGAAATTTGACCCCTATTTCTTTAGTTTTCTGCCTTTTGGTTTCCTCCATAAGGTATTTCATTTAGAAATGGATGTTGCAAAACTGTAAATGTGTTGACAAAGAGGTTAGACTGTAGTAGGCATTTCCAAATCCGAAAGCAACACCTTTCCTGTGCTCCAACAGCACTTAGAATTACTATGCTTTGGCATATCAAAAAATTTGCACCGTTAATTCTTGAAATTTGTTTTCCTGATCCATGTAATCAAAATACTGAGGGGCATAGCCCTGTGCCTTCTCATCTCATACAGTTGACAGAAGTTTGAGCTTTCTGCTAGTGACTATTTTTCAGCCGGCTAAAGCAGTCTCAGACCAGGCACTTTACAGACATTTTGTACAAGAAAAATAATGATTATCACGGAGACACATTGTATATAGAGCTATGTACAATTCATGATTTAGTTTATATATTTATAAGACCTAAAAATAATAGCTAATTTCTCATACTGGCATCTGTCATAAGGATAAAGATGCAATAAATAATCTAAGAAACATCAGGTGATCCATTTTAGTAAAAATTTGGTTTGAAGTAGAGCACTCAGTTTAAATATAAAATCAATCTCAGTTACCATTACTGATTATTTTCTGTTTTCACAAAACCCATCATTTACTGCATTTTAAGTTTTCAAAGTTTGCTTGGGGGAATGCAGAAGGGCTTGTACAGTTTGCCCATAGTACTATGATATTAAAAAAGTCCATATATGCTCAGACAAGACAAATATACCCCCAGGTACACCCCCGGTGCACACATTCTCACACACATCCATTCTCTGAACCACACATTCATTCCCTCCCCCTGAAATTTGTATCCCTCTCTTGCTGTAAGCACTTTTACACATTTGAGCAGCACAAAGGGAAAAAATCTTTAATCTAATGATTCATTTTCATATCACTGACAGTGTTGGAGTTTGAGTGGGTTTTTTTAATTAAAAAAAATCACAGAAAAAAAGCATTTTCTTCCCTCTGAGGAGGCTAGATAGAACATACTTGAATCTATAATAAAAAGTATGATAAACTAGCGGCAAGGAATTGGATGGATAAGTACCTAGGCATGGTGAAGATGCCTGCTACCTGAAGACTTGTAACATGGATGAGGATGTAGCAAAAATACATACAAAACCCCAAAATAGTTGAGTCTAAAGCCAGGACAATTACAACTTGACTACACTGCACATTTTTGAGAGTGGAGGTAATTAGGCGATGGAAAGGATTCCCACTGAGACTGGTGGAATACCTACCAAAACTTCTTGGCTTTCTAAAGGACACATCCCTTCCGACTAATGGTCTGACACTGGAAGTCAGTTCTGTTTCATTGTACATGTTTAAGTCCACCCAGGCCTTAAAATCCCCTGAAAGTGCACAGCCAGCCTCTGGGTCAGCCTTTACTTGGGAAAATGTCTTTTTGGGTCACTGGGAGATTTTTTCATGTAAGAAAGATGTCTATTAGTCATGTTCTTCAGAGTCTGGCATAGGAAAGAGTTTGCATTTCAGATACTCTTTACCCTAGCAGGAGGCTCTGATTTTGTTTTCAGCTCTCGATTGCTGCAAGGGTGTACGATGGAAAACGAGTTACAAAGGGCAAACTGGAGGTGTTCATACCACCTCTGGAGCTCCCCCACATGCTCCCATCTTAGCACAAAAACTTCTGTCACTGATATACACAACAGCATATATGCAAATATTAGTGTTTTATGTGCCTGATGACCTATTGAACAATTATTTTACCCATGAAATATTTGAAACGTGAAAATTTTCATTCTTTGTGAGGATCTTTGATGAGATACAGTTCAGTTGCAGAAAAGTCTTATTTATTCTTCAGGAGATATGCTTGAGTGTCTTCTCTGCCTCTCCTCAACTTCTGCCTTCTCCTTCGGCTGACATTAAGTTTATTACTCGCCTGATTAATGGTTGCCATACTTGGTTTTTCTATTTTAAAGAAGAAAAAAAAAATAAGGAAAAAAAAGTTGTACAGGGAAGACTTTACAGACAGGACCAAGCTGGGTACAAGGCCCTGCCTATGAATTGGGATTACTTCTGCTTTTTAAAAGGTAAGGACATGATCGAGTTTTTGGCATGACATCCTCCTTTCACCAGTAGAACACAATTATGCTGATAACTTTTGTGAAAGAGACTGAATATGCAGTATATGAATTATGTTCTTGGGCCGAGGACTTGAGCCGTTGAACTCTCTCTTTTTGTCAGCTTTTCATGTCGGGCTTTTTAGAGGTCCTTTCTCTGTTACCACTTGTTGAACAGATGTTTATTGGTGGGAGAACTTATCTTAAGAGTTGTTTGGAAAAAGGTTTTGTGTTTCGTCAACATTAGTTTTGAACAAATATAAAGTCTGGTTTCAGGGAAGTTGCCAGGCAGCTGACTTGTAGTCACACCGGGTGGCCTGTGAACATAATCAGTTAGTTTTGCTTTAGCAAAGTAAAATAAGGAATTACTATGGTGAAATTGTCCAAAATGGAGTTTTTCCCATATTAGAGCGGAGTTCTGTGCTTGGCTGGGGTGACGGTGCTTGTCTGTGCTTGCCTGGTGGCACCTGGGGCTACCTCTGTGCACTGCAGGCAGTGCACTGTGCCCCAGTTCAGCCCCTCTTCCCCAGTGTGCAGCATTAAGATGGATGTAGGATCCTGGATTAGTGCAGGCAGTCTTTCATACTGTATTTTCCAAGTGATGGATAAAGAAACAAATCTACAGCTTGTGTGTGTGCTGTTTTAATTTATCATTTAGAGGATGAAGCTGAACAGAGTCTGTGGTTAATATAAATTTTAAAAAGATAATGAGATGCTTTTTCTCCCAGGCTGGTATACAATCTTATTTGTCTTACTCCTCCTCCAAAAAAAAAAAACCCCACCAAGCTCTTGTCTCCGATTTGTGCATAAATACAATATCAAACACCTCCTCTGTGCCTCTGATGTATGCTTGAATCTGTGTGCCACTGTGTTGATTCATCTGGAGGATGTCCCACATGTGAGTGGTTTGGCACAGTATGGTACAGGAGAGGAATCTGATAGTGAGAAAGGCAGAGGCAACAGCATAATTATGAAGGATTTCTTCCCCTCATACTGCTTCTTGTTACTTATTCTTTTCTCCATGTTTCCCCTGGTTATTTCTCTTCCTGAAATGAAAATAACCTGGCAAGAAAACAATGTTTCCACTCCCATCATTTTTGGGCAAGGAACACCACACATGTTTTTTTTTAACATGCTAACTGATGAATGATTCTTCACCAATATTTTTTGTTAAAGCAAGCAGGCTTGTTAACTGTGGTGACATTTTTAGTGATGCTATGATATCCCCGTGTCATTGTTGCTTGATTTCTCAGTGTCTAAAGGATTATTTTGTTGAAAAACTTATGATGGATCTTGTGGTTAATGCTGGCTTTATATGCGTATGAGTGCATGTGTGTGAATTTGTATGAAAATAAGGGACAGAACTGTTAAGATGCTTGTTCTGTTTTGGGCTTTTGGCTCTGTGTTATAAAATACAAACTGGAGCCTTGAATTTCTATGCTTTAAAATGGAATACTTAAAAAGAGAAATATTGTAAACGAAAGCAGCTCAGCCAGAGCCATCCTACGGTTTGCATCTATTTACTCCCCCTCTTCTCCAAATTCCTGACTCACCTTCTCTTATTTCTCTACATCTACAGGACTGTTACTTACAACCTCTGCTTCCCCACCTACCCTCTGGCTACAGGCCTTCCTTGCCCTCCCCAGCTTGTTCACCATCAGCTGCTAATCAGGCCCTGTGCTTGGGCATGCACACTTTGATCTCATGCTGGGCCCGTGGCTTTTGCACATGGCTGTCATGGGTCTTTGAAGAGTTAAACCAGTGTGCCAGTGTGTTTGGAGGAACGGAACAGTAGTAGTGTTGAGGAGTTTATGGGGTCACCCTGGCTATGAAGAGGACAAATAGGGATCCCATTCCCTTGGAGAGACAACACTTGGGGAGAAATGCCTTGGAGAAAAGCATTGCTGAAGAGTTAGGGTTGAAAAGCTGAGGAGCACTGCCCTGCTCCGAGCATTCCTTGCACAACAGTGCAAGGAGTGTCTGCGGGCACTGCTTGGTGCAATTCTGGCAGCCGGAGGCTGAAGCAGTGGGTTGGGTAATGTGAATGTTGGGTAGTCCCTTGGAGATGCAGAAACCACAGACTCTTTAAAAAAGAAACAAAACACCAAACAAACCACCAAACAAAAATCAACCAACCAACGAGCCAAAAAAACCCCCCAGCAACAACGATGACAAAAAAAAAATAAATTGAAAATTGAAAAGAAGTGACCTTGATCCTTTTTAAACTCAGTGAAAGCGAATGTGCCTAGACTTCCTGGAAAAAGATGTTATTGTAAATTCTGTGTAAGTGTAAATACACAAAGGAGGTAAAGTTTTTTCTTAATTAGGATATTTAAAAGAAAAGCAGTCTGTAAATTGAATGCCAGACAGAGAGCACTACAGCTCCTTTGCTACAGCAGGAGCAGATTTACTTATGGGTTGATGTGTCCTGTTTCTTTTCTCTCCTCCAGCACCCAGGTTGCCCTGCCTGGGTAAAACATCTGCATTCCAAACTGTATGATCCAGCTTGGGCTGTACAGCATTGCTGGTCCAGCCAGCGTGATATCTCCCTCCTACCCCTGCTCCCCAACTTTAATGTGACAAAGGCATGTGATTCTAGCAGTTTTACAATGGCTCAACTAACCCATCATCTCCAATTCCCCCAAAACTCTGTGGGAAATTCAGGTGCTTTCCAGCTCTCTGAATCAGTTCCACAGGGTTTGTTGCACTAAATGCAGACTACAAGGTTAAAGTTACACAGGTAGAAGGACAAAGTGCCTTATTCCAGGTGGGCTCTCAAAATCAGATCAGCTGTCAAAAAACTGTTTTGTCCTGAGGAAAAGGTGGTGAAAAGGGAAGGCAGTGCACATTTTAGGGCCACTCGGGAGCCCTTTATGGGGGTTGTGGCCATTTAGTCTTCAATAAAACATGAGTGCTTACCATAGCAACCACATCAGCCCCCTTCGAGATAGCCATTGCTTTAATAAAGACGGACATTCACTGGAGAATCTAGCGAACACATGTAGACCTTTTACAGTGCTGTACAAGAAAAGAATCTCACTTGAGAAGCAGACATGTTTTCCCAGAAAGTGTGTAAGAGTTAATGCAACACACCACCAGCTTTCCCTACCTCTGCTGTATGCTTGCTCCTGGGAATTGCTGTTATTTGGGTGGTGCGGGCAGGGGACACCAACAGTGATAGGGTGGGCATTCCACAAGGCCCTGCTACTGTGCTGCTTGGAGAGCTTGCTGCCCAGGATATTTTGGACCCTTTCCCATTAAAGATTCTCCCAAACCCCCAACATGCTTATCAAGTCATTGTTTTCCTGAAATCTTATGCCTGGTAGGTATTTTCCTGAAATGCACCCTTTTGCTTTAATCTCTGCTTAATCTGACAGAAAGATGCAAACAATTTTGCATCATCTCTTTGCCTTGGGAAGTCTCAGGGGTGTTCAACAAACTCTTCTGTGGCTTTTTATTCGCATCCCCCAAGAGCACTCTGTGGTCCCTCCCGGTAATCAGATTTGGATATGAAATGCTACTAGATCAACCTCCTGGAAAGACTATGCTTTGATTTGTAAAATTGGATAGAAAATGTTTATCCAGGAAGTATTAGATTAGTCACAGATTAATTACAATTGTCAAGTATTATTCATCTGTAATAAGAGTGAATTCTTCACTCAGGATTCATAGCAAAATAACATTGTTTTTCAAATAGAAGTAATTTAAATTGAAGTAAGACCTTCTAATACCACCATCTGTACAAGTAAATTACTTTCAGAGTAATTAAATATGCATATCTGGGCTGTGTACTGTACTGATGAACCAAGTTTTATGGAAGCAATATGCTTGAAAATCCCTTAGGTATTAAAGATGAAGAATTCATGGCATTTTGCATTCATATAATGGTGAATAAGAAAAAATATTTTTCTGTTGCATAATTTTGGGGAATATATTTTTATTAACTTTTCCAGGTTAATTAATATTTTTGTCAAATAGCAAATGCAATCATCGTATTTATTAGTCTGACATTTCACAGGAAGTTTAAGCTCTGTAAGAAATTTTAGCATTGTATGTGTCTGAATTTGTGATTGTGACACAGTCACTCATCTTCTGCAGGTTCCCAGGAAGCAGAGCAGCGTGGTGAAACTGAAATCATTACGATGACTGAATTCATTACCACCAGACTCGCCCCTTCATGAAATAGCACTGCTCAGCCAATTGGGATTCATGGTCACAGCCCTTCATGAGATCATCAGGGTTTATAGTCCATAACAAATACAAATACAGACAGGAGCAATAACAGTATGATACATCTGATCTATGATCCCACCTTGTGAGACTTTGTTGTGAGTACCAGAATAGCAACTGGCCATGTGCTTCTGTTGTGTGGATGAATGGGACAGTCACACAGGAAGGAGAACCCATGCCTCAGAACACAGTGCTGTCAGCATCGTCTTCGGTGAATAAAAGCCATCTTTATGTTTGCAGCACATTGTTCATGACTTATGTAAAGCACTGCTGTGTAGGGTAGCTTCAGAGATTGGCTGGAAGGATCTGAACACTGAAGAAATGTTTGATTAAAAAAATACCTAAAGTTAGTTCTGTGGAGCACTTCAGAAGTCTGAAATCCCGACAGGTCAACTATTTCACAGCAGCAAATACAGCTGTTGGCATGCTACCAAAATGCAAGAGCAAACTGAAGCATAAAGACACACAGGCAGCACAATCTCTGCAAGTCAGCCACTGCATGCTGCACAACATGACTGATCCTTAGATATATGATGTCAATGTGATGTTGCTTATGAAACATGTAGAGGTTCCTTGTCATCAAGAGATTTACCCTGTCTGCAGCACTTTCAAAGTCACCTCCTGAGATTAATCACAGGAGCCTGTCAACACATGTAAGACAATAGATCAATTCTTTCTGCACCTCAAATGTAAAATAAGAAATGGTGGCCTGATAAAGAGGAAACGATGAGAGCTTCATTTCTCTACTCTAAGCCCAGTGCTCGTGTGTGAACCAGCATGTTGTGTCACCACTTTGGGACCTGCTAATGTGTATTTTAGATGATACTTTGTGATAGATGGCAAGTGGAAGTTTATGTAGCCAAGAGGAAAACCATTAGAAACATGTGACAATTGACAATACGGGAGGTATTGAAGTCTGAACAATGCAATTTCTGGCCTACCATGAGGCAGGAGTTTGGTGACAGGTTCAGCTGCATCCAGTCTAATTGTGCACATATGTTATGCTGGAGGCAGCCTGCCTGAGCTTTCTTAATTTCTCGTCACCTTTGCCTCTGTTCTGTCCCTGAACCCTAGTTCATGCCCAGCCTGCAGACCCTGGGACCTGCACATGCTCTGCTTCCAGCAGTTCATTTTCTGGAGCTAACACTGGAAGACTTACCACATTTTTTAGCAGATTTTCTGTGAGGGTTGAGGCTTGAATGAAAACAAAAGTGGGAATTTGAGTGTGGGTGTGCTGAGTGAATCCCTGACATATGGGCTTTGGGAGGTACCTGTGTGGGATTGCTCCTAAGAGGGCTTTTATAGTACTCCTGAGGAGACCTAATTTCAGGTCAAAGTTTTACCTTTAATAGACAGTATATACATAATGCTTATTGCTTTTGGGCAGCAAAGTACAGGCTGGAATTTAGGAGAGCCCTACAGCAACAACCCAGAGACAAAAGGATCTCTACATAGTCAAAAAGCAAAAATTGAAATGCAACTCTGTTCAGCTTTTGAATGTTTGCATGTTTGTGACCACTTTGCCTTGTCTAAGTCCAGGTTTATGCTAAAATATTCTCAGACCAGAATTATTAGTGTAATGTAGTACAATTCCCAATAATTTGAAAGTGAATCTTCCATGAGTTTGAAAATGCCAAGGTAGGACAAGAACATTAAAATCCTCCTTTCTTCCTGTGTGATGGTGTCTTGTGCTCAGGATGTCTCCAGTTCTCGCAGAGGCTGGAGCATTATTTTCCATACCCTTTCCCCCCCATTTAGCTTCTAGTTACTTAGACAAAATTGAGGGAACTTTTTTGCTTTTTTACTTGCTGTGCTTTTAAAGCTTTAAAAGCTTTTGCTGAAAAGGTACCTATTTTCTTATCACTTCCCCCCCCCCCCCCCCCTTTTTAAAAGGGCNTTTTTTTTTACCCCTCCCCCCCCCCCCCTTACTTTTGAAAAGGGGTTAGTTTGAAGTTCTTTTTTGGCAGCTGTATTTCATTGTGATACGTTATGTCAGGGCACATCAGTCACATGAAGATTTTTATGGAAAAAAACATACCCTTTTTAGATGTCCCTCTCTGCAACCCCCTTCAAAACATGGTGTTTTTTCAAGAAACTTGACTATCAACAGCATTATGATTCTTGAAACAGTGTGGGTGTAATGGCTTCATCTTATTCAATTATATAAATGTTACTTAAAGAAGGAATATAGAATTTAATGTGGTGAACTTAGTAATTCTGAAAAAAAGTGACCACTTACACATTTTACTGATGTTTACTTTTCAGGTTTGAGCAAGGGCTTCTTTTCTTTGTAACAAACCTAATCCTATGCTGTTCCTTATTTTACCATTAAATGAGGTACATTCTGAATTCAGATGAAAATGAGGTACCTTGATGAAAGTGGGCTTCAGGTGTCGCACACTAAGCATTGTACTTTCCCTTTGCTCTGATCCTCCAGCACACATAAGATTTCACCTCTTCACCTTTGAACAAGATTGCACTAACTTTGATCTTTTCTATTTTGTACAACTCCAGGGAAGGAGCAGCTACTTGAAACATGTTATCGTTTAGACGTTCAGAGGTTCTTTTTTTTTTTTCCTTTAAAAAAAAAAAAAGGAGGGAAAGAAAAAACCTTGAAAGCGTGAACTAAAAGCTGTAGATATTTAACTTGAGCGTCACCTTTTGTAGCTTGTACGTTATGGTTTAACACCAAAAGCCGTCGCTATGTAGAACAAAATAAAATGTAGATTTTAAAAGCACACAGAATTATTAAATACAGATTTCATTTTAGGTAAGCATTTTTCTGCAGTAGTGATGTGGCTATCCTTTCCTAGGTCAAGGCATAAGCTTTGTGTTCTTGTTCTTTTGCTTATGGTTTAAGCCTATTATTTGAGCCTCTGTATTTTTGTGATATTAATTCATGATGCTGACAGTTAATCTATTTTTATAACTGTTTTTATCTGAGCAAAATAACAAACTAGGTTCTTCATTTTCTCTTCAAGTCTGTGAGCATGTAACAGTGGGAAGCATAGTCAGAAGTATATTTTCAATATCTTACATGGTTTAGCACTATTCTTATAATGATTATCACCATGTGCCAGTATGGTAGTTATTTTACTACTATTTCAGGATTATTTGTTTAGGGTTTTTGTTTTGTTTTGTTTGGGATTTTGTTTGTTTTGTTTTGTTTTTTGGTTGGTTGGGGTGGTTTTTTTGTTTTTGTTTTGTTTGTTTTTAATTTTTGCTATTACAAGACAGATTTTCACCCAAATATTTAAAAACATTTTAAGTCGCAGAGCACTATTGGGGCTGTACCAGCCCCAATGTGGTGCTGAAGTCCTAGGAAGTGTAATCAAAATTCTTGTCTTAATGATTTACATCTTTTTCCATCAGTTCCTTTTTTGTCTTGTCTAGTTTACTTGGAGTTGTATTGTTTCATCCCTGTCTTCTCTGCTGAGACTTCAGTTGTTCAGGGATGCTTGTGGCAAGTAGTTCTTGCTTTATTATGAGGTTTGCTTTGCACAACAGTACAAATGGGGACAGTTTCCCTCTTCTTGGATGTAATGCTTATTGCATTCACTTCCATTAACAAGCTGTTGGAAGCAAGTTAATGTCACGTTAATTTACTCTTACATCTGATTTTTCCTGCATGTTCTAAGGGTTGCTTAGACAACAGATCATCTCCTAAACAGTATCTCATAAAAGAAATTCCCTCCTCCAAAAAGTGGAATTATGATTATTAATTCAAACTAATTATTTATATCAAACCAGAATATTAGCAACAAAGAAATAAACAAGATGTTGATATACGGGTAAAATCATTGATGGAGCTAATCTCTACAGAGATCCTTGACATAGTTACTTACAGGGACTAAGTATTATATTATTATTCGTCAACTGTTTATACACTCTTCTTTTTCTTTGTGATTTTCTAGGTGTCACACAATCCTGCAACCAGGGACCTCAAGTCACATTTCATCCTCTAATTTCCCTGAAAACTTTTATTTACATATTGAAGTTATTTGATGTATATTCTGTTAAAGGTATTTGCCTACACACTCCTCCTTAGAACCCGTTGGTCTCTTGTGGAGTGAAGGCTTATTGAGACTTCAATTTGTCACTTTTCATAACTCCTTTGGGCCTGATTATCTGAGGCTAATCAGATAACTTATTTTGAGATGTACTGGATTTTGTAGCCTTACCATCATGTACACCTTTTGCAGGTGAACCCCACTTATAAGCAACTTCTACAGTAGCCAGTGTCTTATGTCACCAATGGACTGCCACCTATTCAAACATCGCTGCGGGAGATGTTATAAAGCCATCTGGACTCTTTGCTAATTCAGGATATTGGCAGCTGTAGCAGAAAACTTCAGGTTCTCTGATGACAATGGGGTTAGTGCCAGTGTAAAATCAAAGTGGAAATGGCCTAAACTAGAAGTACTGAAAGAGAGATTACTCACTGCCACTTTGGGGGAAAAAATATGACACTCTGTGAGAGCTGATCCTTTTAACGTTGCTCACTGCAGTGTGTGGCCAAAAATTACCTGTGAGCAAGACACAGGCTGCCACTTGCAGACTTCAGGGCCAAGAAAATCCTCTCATTTCTCAGTGTCTGCTGGCTGTAGTTCCAGGCTCTGTCAGTGCCATAGGAGCAAGCTGTCTAGTTTCCTTCTCTGGAAAGTTTACCGCTGCTGGAAGGCACCCCCAGGAAGCACTGACATTCCCAAGGCACTTAAGCAATGAGCACTCGTGACAAACTCATAGATTTGTGGATGTTTAAGGTAGATGTCCCCATCCAGGTTTAATGACATCATTTTACTTAATTTAAATGCTTCCATTTTACAAATTTTTCCAAGAAAAATTGCAAACCCGAATTTTCAGTCTGTAAATCAAAGATTGCTCATAGCAGTACAAGACAGAATTTTTAAACTAATATTTTATAATTTTTGTTTTCCTGAGTATATGCAAAACCGTATGGTTGTAGTATATAGGACAATGCCTATCGTAAAAGAACCATTGTCTAGACATATTTTATTTTAGAGTAGTTGGTAGTTAAAAGCTGTCCTTATTGCACTGAGGAAGTAAAATCCACACTTGTTAGGCTTTTATTTCATCCTCTTTCCTATAGTCTCACCTTTTTGGCCCTGCTAACTTTCATGTCCATAATGAACTCCATTTAGCTTCCCTGCAGCAGGACCTTGTCTTTGTAAATCACTGACCCAGCGGCATGAAGCTGCATAGGAGAGCAGGTTATTTTTTTTTTTTTCTGGATTTTCTCTACTTCCTTCAGCAGTTGTAACTTCTAAGAAACTGCAGAACAAACAAGTATAAAAGATCAGGAAGATGGCCTGAAAAAATAATGTTTTAAAGGTGTCTCATTGTACTCAGTTCGCTACTAACTGCCAACTACAGACTGACAGCTGAAATCTTAGAAGGAGTTAATGAGATTAGGTCTTTGGTGACTGATAGCTTAAATGATGTCTTCTTATTCAGTGGTGTAATTTCTTTTTTCTTCTTTTCAGTAACCATGTATAAACTTCTCATGGAGATCAGCTGGGACCTCATGGCAGAAATCTCGTTTAAAACAACTGGAAATTACTTCACCTTGGCTCAAGCCACAGCGTAACAGATACCTTCCCCTCCTCCAGCCCTGCTGTGAGTCAAAGACATTTTCTGGGCTATTACTTTCCTGTGTCATTACTTTCCTGTGCTGAACGACCTTGAGCCTCTTCCTGTTGCCCCGTCTTTGCTTGGCTCAGATGCGCATCCCTTGCTCTTTGTAAATACACCTACGGGCTCGCCTTTGCTGTATTCCTTTTTCTCCACAGCTGAAGGTATTGGTCCTTTGTCAGGCATTGAGACTCACACATATTAGTTCATAGATGCTTGTAGTAATTTTCCATGATCTCGATAGTGAAGATTTTTTTCACCTTATAAAAAAATGTTGGTATTGTCAGTGCACACTACTTGGCTACTAGTGTGTTTCTCAGGGCTAATTCCTTTCTGCCTGTGCTTGCAGAGTGAAGGCAAATTAGGTGAAAAGGTGGAGTAGTAGCATTTCATAGTTGTTTTGCTGGGACATAAATTTCCAGGTTTGTGAAGCAGGGAAGAATCAATCCACTATGACTCATAGCACAAACACAGCAGAGTTGGAAGAGCCCAGCTTGGGTTGTGTGTATCCTTACTAACAGGGAAAGGTGAAAGGCTAATTGATGTTGTGATCTGCTTCAGGTCAGGTAAAGACCATCAGACTCCTGGAAATGCTTAATCCTTCCCATGGAAGTTTTGTGAGATTTCCCAGAATCCTACAAACAACCTGCATGTTTGGTTACATGGAGAATCTCTGCAGGAAGCAGAGAGCTAGTGGAGTGGTGGTGGAGAGGCAAGGGGATGGCAGTGGTGTCAGAGGGGCAGTGAGGCTGGGATACCTTCTAGGGCAGAGTCATCACTCTTTGCTTTTTTTTATATTAAACACCATGTAAATGCTCCTGTGAAACAAGGATACTACTCTTTGCTACAGATCATCTCCCTAGTCTTCAGGCTCCTTGTAAAAAGCTGCATCAGCCTTTCCCAGTGCTGAGCACTACAATAGATTTGAGCACAAACTGAAAGTAATGGGATATAAGACGGGGCAGACATGATACAGAGTGCAGTGCAATTTTCAGCCAATGTGGTGAACTTAGTTCATACATTTGGTAAGGTAGTCTAGCACATACATAACCTAAAATCATGTCTTGATGAAATATAGGGGCTATCTGTGTATACCAACGCATGTGCATGCTGAAGTGCTCTGCTGGGTCGAGGCCAGGATGTTCAGCAGTGTGCAGGCTTAGCCCTTCCAGATGTCTCCAAAGATAATATGGAAGGAAAGCAACAGTCAGTCCCAGTTACATGAAACGCAACCCAGATTTTAAAAGGCTAGTTTTGATTATTAGGTATTTTGTGTATTGTGGCAAGATGTGAATTACAAAAACTCTAATAATAACATAGTTCAGTCAGGGTAGCCCTGAAATTAGACCCCTAGCAGAGAGCATGCACTGTATAATGATAGTACAGTACCATTTGTTTCGACACATTTAGCACTTCAGAATGGGACTTTTTGTTAAACACCAGATGTTCTAGTGACCCAAGTGCTGACTTTAAAAGAAGACAAAGTAGAATAATGTGTCAAGGTCAACAGCACAAATTAATCTGTATTATCATGCTGTCATATTATACCGTATGCCCTATATGAGAAAGATCTATGGCTAGTGCTTTCCTTACATGCAACTGTATAGGGTGTTACAGTACACAGATTTTGAGATTCCCAAGCCCTCAAACTCCCCTGAAAGAAAGCTGATTCTTGTTTTGATAGTTTAAATTGTAAATGTAACATTCTTACAATGGGTGAGGAATGTGTGGGAATGTGACTCTAATCTCATAGAACCAGAGAGACGTGTAGCACAGTGAGAATCATGTCTCTTAATTGTAAATTCTGCATTTAAGGACTTCAGAATAATAATCTGGGTAGTTTGCTTGTCTGCATTTTTCACTTGACTTAAAAATTTGGTAGGGCACAAATGAATAATCATTCACAAACATTTTAAACAATAGTTTACCTCCAAAAAATGCTTTTGCCTCAGTGAGTCCCCTGTATCCCTCCTCTTCCCTGCCCTGTGACTTCTAAGCTATTGCTGCAAGATGGCAGAATGTCAATGCCCCCCAAATTGAACCTGTGATTTGTTTTTCTTTGATTTATGGGCTTGTAGTCAATAAACTTTATAAAGGAAAGTATCAGACTGAGCAATCAATCAAAGATAAGCAGATTCTTGTCCTTTAAAAGCATTTCACCCCAGTAAGCAAGGGCCTCATTCATCTTTTACAACCACTCTTGCAGCTTTCAGCTGAGAAAGGACTCACTGCTGACTGCATTTGCTTCTGCTGAAAAGTCCTCTGTTCCTGCATCTGAGCACAGATTTTTAAAATTCATTGCAGCAGTAGATTTCCCTTCCATGTTATTTGCTATCTCTAAAAGGGCAGATTGTTTGCATGTTGTTACCAAAGGTAAATCTCCTTGCTGTGTGGAGAGGAAAAGTCTTATGTTTTAAAGCATCAGAGACATGGACTGTTGTTTTACAGAAAGAGTATTCATTTTCTTTGTTGTTTTACAAACCAAACATACAAAAGGGTTCCCATTTGTTTTTCAGTAGTATCTGAATTTCCTTTCCAGTAAGGCAAATGTTATCCTGCATGTTTTGCTTCTCTGAAGCACAGATGGTGTGCATATGCAGATTGGTGATTTTTTAATCAAAACAGTGACACTTGGGAATATATGTAAGTATTGTAATAATGCATTAGTCAGGAGTGATGTTGTAACACACTGAGATCATACACATAAATCTAAGACACCATGTCTAGACACCCCAGGGAAGATGGCATGCCATGGGTTAGAGCAAGCATTAAGGAAGTGCAATATTTCAAATATGATAGGAAAATAATGCAATTTGCAGACTTTAATAAAACCATTGGGGAATTAATTTCACTAAGGATACACTCTCTCCCAAAACATCCACATTTCTACGTTTGCTTCGTAGATAATCAGAATGCAAGACACTGTACCTGCTATCTCAGGCATAAACACAGTACGATATCTATGAATTGTGCTGTATCTTTAATATGCTGAATATGAAAATAATCCCTTTATAGTGCTTTAGTAGTATAAAGCTGCATTATGCAAACAATGCACAGACAGCATAAACCTTGGAGATTCAGAATTTGAAGAGCTTATAAATTAATCTCATAAGTGTTGATTTGAGCATGCTCAGGGAGTGCGCTCAGCTGTAAAACTTGACCGACCTAACCCTCCCAGTTTTAATTATTAGCTTTTTGATTATCAAATATTAAATGAAGATGTGTGATTTATGATTTTTGCATGCATAATTTCCCTTTCTCTGAAAAGAATTTTTTCTTTTTTCCTTTTTTTTTTTTTTTTTTAAAGAATCCTTGCTACCTTTGGCTGCTTTTGGTTATTTTGTTGTCTCTGTATAGCTCTTGGTATATAATTTTAATCAGCCAACCTCCTTTTAAATTTTTGCCAGCTGATAACTACTCACAAGCAAGCAACTTGCAGTACCATGCTAGGAGTGTTGTGATAAAAATGTCAATTTAAACCTGGCCAAGGATGACAATCATAACTATTTCCAAGTGAGAAACTTGAACTGAATACATAACACAATAGTAGTTTTTGCTTTCTGCCAGTGAAATACGTGCAGGAACTCGAAAGGTTCCCATAACAATAACCCTTGCAGTCAAAACCTCACTTAAAATTTGGCTGCATTGGTAGCCCCATCAACCTCATCAGTTCTTATCATCTACAGACCAATAGTAGAAAATCTTCAATACAAGTGAACATTTTCAATTAAAGTATCATCAAGTCAAATGCTAACCATAATCAGTCCTGTTAATTCTGCCGCTGTAGAAATTAGTGAGTGGGGACCTCAGGTTTTGAAAATAGTGACAATGGTTTATAACCTGACCAAGTGAACTCTATTTCAAAAAATTAGGTGCATATGTTAGCACAGAGTAAACCAAGCAATTAGGTGTTTGTCTCTCTCTTCCTTTCTGGGCTATAAAGACACTGATCCAGAATTCTGTGTTAGTACAATAATCTAACATGAAGATACTACATGATGGGTTGAGACATAAGTGATACTTTAAAATGCTCAGTAGATTCTTGGAAAAGGAGGATTCACAGAGGTGGGACCACAGTGCTGTAGCAGCGCTGTGATGCCATTCTGCATACAGACCTGTAAATAGCCCACCTCCTCCTTCAGAAAATTGTAAAACACCACTTACATTTAGCTCTTCCTATTTCAAAGTTAGATTTCACATTAAAGGATGTTCAGGAAATGTGAATGGGCCTCAGGGCTTGCGCAGGGTAGAAATATCTCCTCAAAATAATAATAAGGAACAGCTTTCATGAATCTCCATGGAGATTTCTTCCTTCTGAGCATCTTCCAAGGTCTTTGCCACAGTCAGGGTAGAACGTCTCTGTTCTTAGACAAACCTTCCTGTTCTCTCCTTCTTAGAATGTATCTGGTGCTACACAACTATTATTAATATAAATTGCATTTATTATATATTCATTTGCACAGTCCTCATTATAACTGTGGAGCATCAGTAACACATTAATGACCATCCTTTAACCTTAGTTTTGCTCTCAAGAAATATTTTTTAGTGTCTTCCTCTTTCCTTCACTTTCCCTTGCTCTGAAACTTTGTCAAATTTCTGCTGTTTCTACCAGCTCTTCATCCATGTTAATTATTGTGATCTTCATATTATGGTATTACATCCTTCACCCTTCATATTATGGTCTACACACTTTAAACAGTATCACGTAAAGATGCATTAATGTTTTAATCTGGAGATTGTTTTGCTTATGTCCGTTCTTGTGAATGAAATGTATTACAGGTTCAATAAATATAATCCTCACCATTTGCTAGAATAGAAACCAAATCCTGGATTCTATTTTTATTCTCTGGAAGCTCTTGTAATTTACTTTTAACATTTTCTCCCTATTAAGTGGAGCTTTGCTCTATTTCTTGTACACACAGAGAAGTTCCATGCAACAGCTCTGGATCATATATGATTTTGCTTATAACCCCTGGCTTCATCCCACTATTCTGCTCTTCATCAGCACACTTGCACTCCTCGTTCTCATGGAGATCCACAGTAGAGAGAATGGGGTGAGGAAGCTAGGCTTACCTTCTCTGCTAGTGATGTATCTATGTGTGGGTTGGATCAAAACATCCTATAGATTCAATTCTCTAGGTATGAGAGTGTAAATGACAGCACCGTCCTTAGACTGGGCTCAGTAGAGGGTCAGCCACGGCTGGGGATAGGGTGTTCTGGAGGCTCTTGGTGCCTTCCTGCTGCAGCCCCTCAGCCCAGAGAGCACACAGCCTTCACTGGACTGTTGGAGACAGTCATTAAAGCTGGTCATAAAGAATAACTTGTCATCCTGCAGGAATATCAGACACTAGACAGAGCCCTTTAACCTTGCTTGACCTTTCACTGTGCTCCTTGACTAATGAGATGAATGGAAGTTTTATGGGTGTTTCTTGACCCAGATCTTTTACATGACAGTTCTGTGTATCTGAGCAGCCTAATGCCTTATGTTTTGTAAATCAATGTAGTTTTATCTATTTCTTGAAAGATGGAAATGGGTTTTTTTAGGCCTACTATCACATCCTATAAATAACATTGATTTTGTTTAGCCTGAACAACTATTTAATTTTGAATTGGCTCACCTTGTTAGTCAAATACAGTTCTTGGGTAAGTACAGGCATGATTCTCATGCATCAAGTTGCATTTATCCCTGTGGTATATGGAAACCTGGTGTCAATAAGTTGAGAATGGGATTGTCTGTGCATAAACCACATCTGAATTTCCAGTTTATGGAAGTTTTTCAGAGTCCAGGATTTAATGGGCATGCACAAGACAGCAGTTACAGGAGATTGCATAGCCTCATGTTACCTTGGATAATGCAAATGTTATGGGACAGTGATGGGAATGTGCAACATTAAGCAAACCTTACATAGTGTTGTATGAATTGCACTGGCTCGATTAAAAAGAAAAACATAAAAAATAATTTTATATTTACATCTTCATTATACACTTTTTCTAGTCATTATTTTCCTTCTATCCTTCCATGTTTGCCACCCTTCCACTGATGGAAGTACAAATACTTTCATTGCCATTTGTGATGTTCTAAAATGAAGATTTCAAGACAAGAGAACAAAATAATAGTATTTGTAGTTTGGGTCATTGCTCCGACCGTTGTCTGCTGTGTTTGACACAACTAATATTATACTACATGTACTGCTGGAAAGGACCAGCACAGTGATGTTCCTTGCAGGTGCTTCAGACGTTTCTAAAGGCATATTTGAACAAAACTTCTGACATTTCCTTGGCATGTGCTCAAGACTTCTGTACTGGTATTTTCTCAGTTTCCTTTCTGAAATACAGCAAATTCCTATTTACTTACATGCATAATGTAAGTAAATCCCATTTTCAAGACCAAATGCAATGAGACAGTATTTCAAAATGTATTTCTCATTGTCCAACCTGGTGATAAGATTCTTATACAAGCCTTTGGATTGTATGGTAATTAGATACCCATTTAATCTGTTCACATATAAGGCATAAAAATCCTGATTTGATTATCCTCTCTTAGCAAATGTTTGATACTTTAGGTACCAAATAGATTTTACAGAGATTGACTATGTAAGCACAGAATCAATTCATATACAAATGCAGGTGTGATAGTGATTTTCAGGCTCGTTTTTCGTTAGCCTTAAACAAATGCAGCCAAGAAAGTGATTGGTATGTTTCTCTGTCAAACATCTGAGATGTTAGTTTGCATATTATTACTTGCAACTAGCTTTTCAATTTTACTATTGTTTACCATTCTCAGTTGGTCAAGACAAAATATCGGATTGCTGAGTTACATCTTATGCATGGGGAAAAGGTAGGAATTGCAAGAAAGTCAGCCTGTGAATTTTTAAAGAAACAATGGAGAAGTTAAACAACTTTATATCTTAATTCCAGAAATTAATGTATAATATTGTTTTCCAAAAATATAACATCATCGCATGGCTTTAAAAACGACTGTGTGAAAAGCACATACATCTATTTTGTATAAAAACTAAAGAGAAAGTATTCATTTCTGCTTGTCAGGGGGATGCCCATAAGAATTTGTGATAGGAGTCTAAATGCGGAGGTAAGTAATAAGCAGGTATTGACTTCTATTGAGATCAGTATCGAGATTTGTTGACCCAAAGAGGTTACAATTGACTGAAGAGTGGGGCAGTAAATCATGTTATTGAACAAAAAGCTAAAGTCAATATATGTATTATTATAAACATTTTTCTTTTGGAAGAGATAATAAGGGCGGAGTGGTTTAAGACTTTAGATTTATCTGGCCATGATAGTGTACAGCTTCTGTTAGTTAGTCAAAGGATAGAGAATGCCTGTGGGGGTTTTTTGTGTGTGTGGGTTTTTGGTTTTGTTTTTTTTTTAATAATTTATTTCTTTTTAATACAGCTTCACCAATCATGCCAAAGCAGTAAAGCCTGCATCAACTTTCACATCATAAACCCTTATTCTCATTGTTTTATAACTCAGCTATAAAGGTTATTTTCAGATTGAAATTTGGTCTGCAAGCTCTTTGCCTAAGAATCATTTTTTCCCCAGAAGGGTGAAAGGAATAAAGATGATCTATTGAACTATTTATTGAATTTTAGAGGAGCACAGAAAAAAAGTGTTGTGATTTTTATATAATTCAAGATTTAGATTGTATTCCTTATTGAATATTATTTTCTACATAAAGCTGGGATTTACTTGACCATAAAGGTGGGGGCTGCAAATGTTCTTTCAGCACTTTCAAACACTTGCTAATATTAATCCATGCCTTGTATTGTAAACAAGTATTTTTATGATTCTTATATTTTAGTCCACTCCATTACGCTCTGGACAGTACATTATATTTTAGGTTATTGCTTGGAAAAATAAAGAGGAGACAGAGCACAGAAGAAAACAGAAATCCATCCAGCTGAAGATATTAAGCTTATTAATTAAAATCACATACATTCCATAGTGAGAATGACTGAAGAAATAACTGCTGAATTGCTATTTTATAACGTTTATAGCTGTTAGTATCTTGGCTGCCAGTAGAAATGTTCCCTCAGTAACTCCAAAATACTCTAACAAAAATAATTTGTTGTTTTCCATCGCAGAAACCATCTGCCTCCTTCCTTCCTTCACAAGACCCTCTTATGTTTCTTTAGGATTCAGGAGCTTGTACTAATTTAGGAGACTCACTGAATCTCTTTAGCAGCACAGGCTATGATAAATGCATCAAGCATATTCTCTGCTCTTTGCACTGTCTTGCTGTGAATTTAAAAACAAATTTCAGCTTGCCGTCCTTATCTTGGAGACAACTCTGTGGCCTGGTCTGAGTGTAGAAAAGGCTGCACAGAGCTCACAGTGGAGCCCCTGCCTGTGCAGTGGTGCCTGCGCAGTGCCCAGTAGAGCTCCGCTGCCAGTGCAGTGCTGTTTAGGGCAGGAGTGAAGCTTCCTTCTACAGAGGGGAATAATCACCCCATCCAAACCCTGGGTCCAAGCTGTGTTCTGCTCCCTGTTGAGGTGCGCTCTGATGGTAGCACTTGATTTAGTTGCCTTGTGCACTTCCACACCAGTGGCATTGCTTGCAGTGGCATTCCAAGCTGTGAATAACTGCCCTCTGGCCAATGACCAGAACCTTTGCCCTCCTTGCAGAAGTTCTCCTCCTGTCTCTGTATAACCTCATGGAAATATCATCATGGAAGTTATCTACTCCTCTGTCAGGTCTCAGCATGTTGAGAGCGAGCTTTAGAATTTTATCTTCCACAAGAGCAGTATTTCCAGATTCCCTGCAAAAAAAATTGACTTGTTTTGAATTGAATTCTATTTCCTCTCTCTGTTTATGCAGTTTCTGTTCTGGAAATGTTTAGGAAGGAAGGTCAACTATGTCATCCTCAGTTTCACCCTGTCAAAGACATGCATGCAGATAAACACTCTTTTTCTGACTAAAACTATTTGACCTGGAGGCCTTAGCTTTCCACAAGACTGACCACTGTTTCAGGTCCTTTGACTTTAGTTTTCAAACAGCAAAGAGTGAAACCACAGGAAAAACATTTTGCAATCATTAAAAATGTCATAGCTACATTTTTCTCTCTAATATGGAGTGATCGTTGGCACTTGTGCGTATCAATAGTGCATCTGGCTGGGGATGCTGGTGTTGGCAGACAGCGCAGTGGCCTTCCTTCCAAACATTGAATGAGAAGCTCAGCTTGCATTCTTACCCAATATGGACATGCAGACTGGGACAGATTTGCTTATTTCACCACAAATATATAACTTACTCTATTTGAGTTTAGCCAGAGAGGGTTGCTATGAAGCAGTTTGGCTTAGACTGTCTTGGGCTTCAACCATGGTCAACCAAATCTATAGAATGTCCCACTATGTCCGAGTCTTTCCATTCAGTACAAGATAATGTACTTCAACTTTGCCTGCTAAAGTATAGAGAGGAATAATTTCAGAAGCATGCATCTCCCTGGGAGCACAGTAGGTCTTCAGAAATCTCAACATCTGGCTGTGTTCTGCCCACCTTATTTCAGTTTCTGTCTGTTGATGCTGGTGTGTTTAAATTAGTTGCCATTTCAAAGCTATTATAAGGCTGTTGATGAAAATCTTCTGTAGCTACAAAGTGCCTGCAGATTTATTCAGACCAACTGAAACTTCATTCATTTCCATTCCCAAGACAGTTTCCAGCCTTACCCTATGGATATGCATGCTGTTTAATGGCACACAAATTAGCATGTCTACTTGTTGGCACTGATGTGGTAACAGTGGCAGTTGCTGATAAAGGTCATTAGATGGAAGTAAAGGATCTTAAATAAGTTAATGGTGAGAACCATCTGAATTTAGTAGGAGCAGGTCTGAGAATATAAAATGAATCTTTAATGTATTGAGCTTCAGCATGGTCAGGTTCTGGCTTGTGGCTTCTTGGTGGGGAGAGATTTTTTTAAAATTCTGGTTTTACTTTTTTTTTTTTTAAATTCACATGCTTTTTGGTGTATGAGCTGTCTAAACAACTTTATGTCTGCTGGTCTCTATTTAAAATGTGCTTATAGTGAGTGAATTGTAAGCTGGATTTGTGAAGTAGAAGGGAAAACCTACTTATGATGACATACTTTTCCTGAAGCTTAGTCAGGCCAACTCTGCTCCTGAAGGAGACACACCTTCTTGAATATATGCAGTTTAAGCACAGTATTAATAGAGACTAACAAAACATTTTTTGAACTGATAAATATTGGGCTGAATGTCCCATCTGAAAATGACATTTTCGTTTCTAGTTTGAAAATAGTGCTTCTGCACTCATTTTCCCATGCATACAGCATTATCTACTTTGGTTAGAATGAACTATGTTTTGTTTGCAATAGAAGATAATATGGTATCAGAGTAGTGCCATGCAGATCTATAATGTGGTTTTTAGAAGAAATACATTAGTATTATTTATATGAGGTTTATTAGTGTTCACAAAGACAGCCCAATCATGACTGATCTGATCATAATTTGCTCTCCCTGATTTTCCACTGTTTAAAAATTACTGTGTTTAAGCTAGAAATGAGTTGCTCTCACTATTGCTTGCCAGAGTGGGATTAAGAGCAGAAGTGTTGAGCCAGACAAACTTAAACTGGTAAAGTTACTTGCCTTTTAAAAAGAGATGGGCATAGTGGATTATGTGGGTGAAAATCTTTCCATCACAAGCCTTGCAAGCCCAAAGAACATTTTTATTATAGTCAGTGGGGGATGTTCAAACAATGAGAAGCTGAAGAGCAAAAATGTGATTCTAGCTGATTCTTGATCTTGCTGGGGGAGGCTGTGCTTTGATTTCTTTCAGGAAATCACAGTGCACACCTGCGGTATTATATAAAGCATTACATAATTATGAGAATAACACCCTGAATTTTCTCCCTTCAGCTCTGGCCCAGTCCACCTCTAATGAAGCAGCAAGTGTGTGGTGACTTTCATTCAGATCTGTCTTTGTGGCTTGGCTTGCAAGTGTATGAATCTATACTTGTTGCCCTTGGCATATATTTTCTGTTGTTGTTTTTGGTTGTATCAGGGAGAAAGCCTAATAATGTTCCATTAAAATAAGTTTACTATTCAGGCCAGATTGTTAACTTTTTTTTTTACTTCCACACTTGCAGCCTAATTGTATTTAATATCACACTTGAGAGCTTTCCTCTCTCTGTTCCTTGTCACTCAAAGGTATTTAAAAGAGGATTTAAACCAGCTATTTTTTGTGCTTAATCCCTGATCCCTTCTGCCCGCCCCCCGCCCAAGCTTGCTTATTCACTGGAAATAACAACCTATGTCCACATTTTACAGCTCTAGTTTATAGAAATTTTGTCTTATGCCTTTGGAGTATAAATGATTGTTCAATTCAGACATTCAAAATGAAAGTGAAGTTGCCAGTGGAAACGGGTGGCTCATTATACAATGAGTGAGTACAAATAAAAAGGTGCCTGAGTATAATAATCAGAAGATATTGACTTTTGTTGAGGTCAGGATCACAATTTATTAACCCAAGAGGTAAATATTGACTGAAACTTTGGGCAGCTTTTTTTTTTTTTCTCCTTTCCTCGTAGCCCAGAGAAGACTGTAGAGGATTTACTAAATAACTCCATCTGCCTGCACAGTGAGATGGAGACTTTTGCATTTTGCCTGCAGTTTTATGCTCATCTTTTGTTCTGGCTCTCTCAAGGGCAAAACGATTTATGACATATTTTAGAGGAATATTTAAAATCATGCTAATTGCTGTTTCTTTGTTATTAATTCTGCTCTTGACAAGCCAGAATCTTTTTCTGAAACATGTTTTGGTTCTGAGCACTTCTTCAGATGATCCCAGCCCCAGACCGGCTGTCTGCATTTCCTCTTCTGCCCTGGCCATCACCCTCTCTGATGTATCAGGGACAATTTTCTTTTTGTGTGTCTGAAAACACCAGGGTATTGTAGCAGCTATCAGAAAGATGTCCTTGGGAATGGTGACTCCTTGTGTGGCTGACGTTCTGTCTGCTCTCCAGAAAGGGCTTTAGAATCCAATTATTTGCCAGCTGCAGGGGCCCTCATTTGGCAAAAATGAGCTCCCCAAAACTGCTATGCTTCTCTCTTACTTGGAAAACCAGGTTTTGCCAGGTTCCCTCCATCTTTGACTGTCCCATCCTTCTGAGGGGCTGCAATGTAGTCTCTATCCTCAGATAGATGTGGATAAATGTGCAATTGACATAGGGTGACAAGTTCCTTAGTACAACTTTCCCGTACTCTTCTATGGCAATTAGTGCTAAAAAAATATGTTTTGAATTGCTGGGGCAGTTATGAACCTTTTCAGAGCAGGGCACTTAACTACTTTAAATTCAGATATGTTTTTTGTTTAGGCTTACCTGTTGGGTTTTTTGTGTCCAGTAGTTTATGGGACAACAGTAACATGACTGGCATTTTGCAGAAGGGTCTGGTCCCTGCTCCAGGAGCCACATGAGTGCAGAGCTCCAGCAGGGCTGGCTGAGGACCAAGGGGTGCTGATTGCCAGATGCCAACTCACAGCCACTGCATTCCTGCCACCACACCTGTGCAACATGTGTAGTCCGTGACCTTTCTGTCTTCCAGGCTAAAAGAGATAGTGCAACGAAAATCAGTGTGACTTTCTACTCTTACAGGCTAATTTTTATATTTTTCTTCTTTTCTGTTCTCCGTTTCCTCCCTTTCCTTCTCCTTCTGCAGTCTTCTGTTCTGTCAGATAATCTGCTGCTTCTTTCTTGGTGTCCTTGTTGCCTATTGTCTTCTTTCTTTGCTCCTGCATCCTTCTCAGAGTAAGAAATTTTTGTTGTTCAGAGTTTGATTTACATGAGGCAATGACAGGCAGTTTTCACACAATTTTAGATATTACAAAATAACTACAGTGAGTTTTTAGCAGGTGAGGGCTGCTTAGCGAGCATTGGAAACGTGTTTTGAACCTACTGAAAAAATCCATCTCTAAATAAGGAACTGAAAAGTATTAGTATCAAATTGTTATATATGAGAGCAAAGTCTTAAATCAAGCTTTGTAATCTGTAGACTTTGCTGGGGGTGTGGACTTCTTCATAGCAAACATAAGCCTCCTGAAACAAAGCTTTTCCTCACTACTTCTGCAGAGTCTTCAGAATGTATCCACAGATTCTTGAGCATTCAGGGACCCCAGACTGGAAGCTACAGCCACCAATCAGCTTAATGCTCTGTGAGGTCTGAGGGGATCTTTCCGGCTGGAGTCCAAAATTGCAGCTTTGTGGAGCTGAGTAGCCTGCCCTGAATGGTTATTTAAACATTGCTTAAATCACTCTGTAGGCTTAGAGACACTCTAGTGGATCTGTTGCATCTTGGAGACGCCAAGTCTGTTCTGCACAGTTCTACATGTCTGACTTGTGTCTGGTGTAATGCAGCCTGTATGACCTGGTCCAGAGAAACCCATTACCTCCACTGATGAGGCCCATAAAACACTTTTGGGCTCAGACCAAAGTAAAAGGGCCAGAGGAAGTGAGTTTAAAAGCCTGAGCACATCTCCCAAAGGACATAACAGTCCACATCACAAAATTTATATACATAATTTGAAACAATTGGCACCTTTAGAAAGTTAAGCAAAGAGCAAAATGCAGCTACTTTAGCTGATTATTTATGATCACCTTTAGTTTCAAATGTTTCTATAAGGAAAATCTTGCCTGTTCGGTAGTTCAAATACTTGACGCCGAAGCTGAAATACTTGGTTCTCTGCTCTAAATGAGAATCACACATTCACTGTCTATTTAACAAGCACATTTGCTGTATTTTAAAATTTAAATTGTCTCCCTTTATTTCCCAATGCTTAGGTGAAGACTCCCTCCCCAGACTCTGCTACCTCTCAGTTGCCCTCTAAGTACTTCATATGAAAGGTCATGGGCTCAAAATACTGACTCTTTGCAAAGTTCAACTGGCTCTCTTTTGTAGGATAAAGCCATTCCCCATCTCCGTAGCAAGGGAGGTCCCCTGGCAGCAAAACAAATGTGGTTAGTTATGTGTGGCATGAACCTCAGCTGCACTGGGAGCTGAGCTCTGGATAACATGTAATGGTAATGTATTGAGAATTACAAGGCTAACCCATCAGGCTCTCTCAAGAAATTTAACTCTGAAATGTTTTATTTTGCCTAGGGAAAGTCTATTTGGGTCTATCATTTAGATTCCAGGAAGGTCCAGCACTCCTCCCTCCCTTGCTCCTTAGTAGGACGGATGGCATATAAAGAGGTCAAAGAGACTACCAGTGTCATGCCATAAATCAGTGGTTCAGCTCAGAGGAGAGCCCAAAAGGCTCCTGCTCATCTGGTGTAAACTGACTCATTCTGCTGCAGTCAACAGAGGGTCTGACAGCAGCAGATTTGCCCCAAGAGCTTCAGAATTCTGAATTTAGATTTATCTAACTGGTATTTCAGATAATCTTTCTCTACTGTCAGTGCCAGGGATTTTATTAAAATCATCCCAATAAATATATTTCAACTACAGCTTCATAGGATATCCATGCTTCCCCCCCTGCCCACAAATAATACATTGTGTATATGTGATTAAAAAAATACCAGTAGCCAATTTAGTTTAATTTAAATTTAGATTTTGCCCTAAACAAATACTGATGTGCCCTGTATATTTTTACTGCCAGATCATGATTTACTAACTCCATTTTGGGGGTTAAAGAGAGCACGACCTTGCCCCATATTAATATTTAAAGATTACCGTGCACATGAAATCAGATGCTGACACAAGTCTCAAAGGACTAAGAGGTTTTTAATCTTTTGAAGAAGCAGTGCCACACTGAAATATGTATTACTACATTCAAAACAGAGCATGTAACAAATGTCCCACTAGCAGGCATCAGAGACTGCAAATTTCATTCAATGTAATATGGTTTACAAATACCAACTTTTTTTTCTAAAAGGGAAATTGCAATGCCACAAAGGCCGATGCTTGACATCATAGCAAAGGCCAGCAGCAGCATCTCAGACATTGCAGTAAAAAGAATTTGCCATCCAGTCCTAAATGCAGGAGCCATTTAGAGCCCTTTTCAAGGTGATACGTAGATTTTACTCTTTCCAGAAGGTGAAAGTGTACTTACATTTCTATACAAATGCAATTTAGAATAGTTTAGGAACCATGTGATTCTTTGTTTTTACTACAGCACAAGCCTAAAATATGAAAATCTCCTGATTTTCTTTTAATACAGTTAAAAGGAAAGCCAGAGCTGTTTTAATAGAAAACAGAAACAGCTGATGTTTAACATAAATGAATAAATTTATCACTTTTTTTAGAGCATAGTTATTTTCTTTTTAAAAAATAAAAAAATCAAGCTTAGCATATCAGCATTTTTAACTCATGTCTTTCCGCTACACCTAAGCTTCAAAAGAAACTATGAGCTAGCAAGCTGTAGGGAAGTCTAATTAGTTTCTCATTGCATTTTGGTTGTACACAGTCTGTATAAAAATGCTAGAGATGAGATCTCTGATTACAGTAGTTCCTGTACTTTGATAGAATCATGGAGGTGTTACAGGAAAATGATGACTTTATGGTTTTACCTAGTCTCCTTTGGCATAGGTGACAGAGGCAGCAGCCTGCCACTCCTGGTCTCTTGTGTCATATTTTTGACAGATAATTGCAGACTGGTGCCTCTGGGAGCTTGCGATGGTGCTGTCAGAAAGCACTGGTAGAGTTTGGAGGTAGCTCAACCAAACTTTAGACTGATGTAGAAGAATTTGGGTACATGAGGATTCCAGCTTGAGCAATTAGGAGCCTGTGGAGGTGCGTGTTCATTTTCAGATCATCAGCTAACAGTCACCACTATATTTGCTGATACGTTTATATCCAATTGCAAAAGACATTAAAATGAAAAGGAGCTAGACCTGCTGTTTGGGAGTTATGAAGGCAGTGCTGGAAAATTTGGTGCAAGGAGAGTAAGAGCAGCTAATCTATTTCCCCCTAAATTTGGTTATCTTGCCAGATTTTTGTGGAGGCAACATTTATTAGAAGTTGTTTGGTCACCGTAAACACAATTTAACCTATTTTATTCAAAATGAGTGTTCTTCTCAGTGTGACTTACTTAGAACTTCAAAAGTCTCTAAGTCTCAAAAGAAAGAATTTAGGAAGTGACAAGCAGGATGGCATGATGGCCTTCACAGAAATAAGAACTACAGATGCATAAAAAAATTAGAATTTAAGAATCTGAAGTTCTTTGCAAAATCTGCAACACTTTTATTATCAACATTGCTGATAGCACAAATGGGAATGAAGCAACTGATAAGTGTTCTGGTCCAATGAATTCACCTACTGCTTATGATCCTTCCAGTCGTATTTTCAACTGTTTTGGCATTCCCCATTAAATCTCCCTAAACAGTCTTCTTGCTGGTTCAGTGCTCTCAACCAGGAAGCTTGTGAGTTCGTAAGGATTTGCACTTGATCATGAATGATTCATGAAACAAGCTTAGAAAACTAGGTTTAACATCTTATTCAATGCTGAGGAAAAAAAAGAGCATCTTCTCCCATACTTGTAACAACTTGGCTAAAAAGGAAGAGTCTCAATGTCTCATTTTAAACACTGAAATTCAGAGCATCTGTTGCCTTTCCAGCTAAACCTCATATCTACTAAGGAGCAAGAGGACGCATTTTAATTTACTACTGTAGCCAGTTTTGTTTTTCATTCTGCTAATACACTTGACCACGTACCAGCAGCACACCACAGCCAGACCATTGGGGTGCAGCTGACAGCTGGTAACTGCCTGCGTTGCCATTTCTCACTCACATCTAATAAGGTGTTAGATTTTTCTCTAAAAGCTATATCTGAAGTCAGTTGATTTTATTTGTTTATGATTGATTCTGTATCTTTCTTAGGACAACAGAAAGCATATAACCCGAGGTGTTAGGTTCTGGTGCCTCTCCATCCTTCTCCTCTCCCTTGACTGCTCTGTGCACAGCAGCCAGGAATGCTCCATTTCCGATGTATATGTATGGCATTCATAGCCTGGGAACTTACAGCACTATTTCCCTGCTGTGCATTTTCCATACAGACGATGTTTGAGTCTTGGTTTTCGCACCAGCAAAATGGGGATAATTGTGTTGCTTTGATGTACTGATAAAAGTGCTTTGTGAGAGCTAAATATTTCTTTGTGGAACATGCCATAGCATGTTTGGAAGATCTGTATAGCAAGGGGTAGCACGATGACAGAGACATGGATCTAATGCAAAAAAATCAGGACAAAACAGAGAAGGAGGTCCATGGTTATTCCCTTGCTGTTCTTTGTCTCCTATTCTAGCTTTGTAAGAGGATGAGGATTTTTTTCCCCTTCCTTTGCTGAGTGAAAAAAACGACAACACAGAATACATCTAGGGACACCTGCTGAGAGAATAAAACACAATAAACATGAGCATGCTATGGTGAGAGACATATTTTGCTTGTACAATAGACATTTTGATCCAGAGTTATAGAAAGTTTAAACATAACCTGTAAATTAAAATCAATTCCAATGCTTTTGTTATTCAACCTCAGGTTTTTTTGTTGTGCTTTGGGGTTTTTTTAAGCTGGAAAAATTTTGATCTCATGGTTAAGAGAATTATGAAAAAAAAGAAAGTACTTCTAAACAAGGTTTTCTAAGGTGTCCCTTAGGACTGGGATTTTAAGCTGATCTTGCATTAATTGCAGTTTCTCTGGCTGTTTGTTAGGCCATTGCCATGCTGCGTTAAGGTGTCAATGCTTTTATCTAGCCCTCCCCTATTCTCTGTTAGTTCTTCAGCAAGGATGAGAGGAACCCTTACAGTATGCAAATACATAATGCTTTCTATGCTTCTTTCTTTAGAGACATAAAAGAATTCTTTTAAAAAGGCAAGTTGAATACATAGCAATAAAGACGTAAATCTTCAGAAGCAGGCAAGCTACACTCCCTCTGCACTTCACAAATGAAGCATGGTTTCTGCAAAGAAAGAGTTTGTTAGGAGAACCAGAGGAAGCAGGATTTCCATAATGATTTGCAAGAAAAAATTCTGTAACACATGGCACTGTATTTCCTTCAGAACTGCAATCCCCTTGGGACCAAATTCTTTACTACTTAATCACTGCAGTAATTAGAGATGATGTTGGCAAGTGTTCATTGAACGTTGTGTCATTTTACATCTTAAAACCTTTTGGCGTTACTTTCCACTTCCTTTATTCAGTGTGTTCTGGCCTGTCCCTTGGATGATTAGACACAGCGGGCCTTTGTTTTGGGACCAGGTCAGTTTTGCAATTAAGAGATGTGTTGGTCTGCACTGATAAAAACAGAGACTAAATAATTCTATTTATGGTTTATAAATTACTTTTCCACCAAACATTTTTTATAATGACTTGTACACACGTGACATTATGTGAAACAAATCTCTGAGTGAAAGAGAGGATTCCAGCCACAAAAAATGGCTTTGTCCTGCAGTGAGCCTTCAAATGTGGAAAACTTCAGAAACAAAGTATGAATAAACATCAGTCTGGATGAAGCAGAGCTCTGAAGTAGATGGAGAATAATGTTGTTGCATCAGACCTATGAGCAGGAGGTGGCCATGATTATAAGGAGTGCCCTGGGGAGTGTGGACAGCAAGCGGGACCACAAGCAGCATCTGCCTAAAGCTGTTCCTTCCCCTCTCTGCTGTTCTGTATAGGCTGGCTAATGTGATGTCAGATGAAGAAAAAGGGAAAAATGAAAGCGCTATTCAACACCTAAATCTGTCATTTAAAACATCTGTTGGTTTTGAGGGGGACTGCTGTTGTGGTTTAAATAATAGCCCTGAAAATAACACAGCCTGGCTTCTCTGCATTTCAGGTCTGTGCCCATAGCTGTTACTTCAGAAAAGTAGAAAAGATTCTTCTTACAAGGTGTAGGACTAGCCCTTTTCTGGAAGATATTGCTACCGAGGAGGCAGTTAGTTTTTGCTAAGGAAACTTTCCTGCCTGGAGCAAGGCATCTTTCGAAGACACACTTTTGGGATGTTTCTGTGCATGCATTCCACAGAAGGTTACTCCCTGGGCACAAGAGAGATAACACTCAGAGATGTGCTGCAAGGCCTCGGCAGCCAATGGGGGAGCTGAGGCGGGGGAAGCGATGACAAAGCCGGAGGAATGAATGAAAGCCTCGCCTTTTGCCTTTGCTCTGAGGCCAGTGCTGCTTGTACAGCACTGTTAGGATCTATGAGTTTTCAGTGTTCTCGCCTCTGAAATAAACCTTTCACATCCTTACTGTCCTTTGGGGGAGTACCTGCTTATTTTGCTTTACGCAAGGTATCATAACAGGTGAAAACTACAAGTATGCCATTCAGTTTTCTAAAATCCAAGTATCATTAACTGTGCTGACTGACTTACCAAGGCAGCAGTGCACAGTGGAATATCCCTGCACTACTATCGTTGGCTTAGTCTGTCCTTTTAGACTCTGGATCGTAACCTTCATTTTTCACAATGTTCATGTGTATGTGTGTGTTACTTTTTTGAATAGGCTTTGATGAGGCACTGGAACCTTTCAGAGGTCAGGTGTGGAGGGTGCAGCAAAGGTGTGACTGTGTCACACGCTTCTCCCTGACACCACGTGTTTAAACGTCATTTCAGATGGGCAGACATTGTGGTGTCCCTCATAATTTGCTTTAGTCTTGAACAAAAAATGGTTCTAATTTCCACTTTCAGTCTCATTTCTTACAGGCTGAAACAGAAAATTCATCAAATTTAAAGTTCAACTTAAATGACAATTTGTGTGAATAATGACCTTTTAAAAGACAAGGTGGTGTATTATAATGTCTTTTGAAATGCTTTCAGAGGAAAAAAACCACTTAGAATTATATGATGAATATAAAAAAGGGAAAAGAAAACAAACTTCGTAACATAAGCAAGCACTAGCAGCCTTTTAAATTATCTCTCCACAGCAACAAATCTTTGCTTTGACTCACACACACCATACATCTAGCAAAGAGAGAAATAATATCTTTTATTACCCCTCAATTATAATTGATATAGTACTGTATCAATTTAAAATGTGTGAAAGCTGAAAAGTACACACACACACACACACACACACACTCACACTAAATTAAAAATAGCAGGCAAGGAACAGCATAAAAAAAGTGATAGAACTTTCTAAGCTAGGTTTATATACATCCCCCTCTCCCCCTATATGTATGTTCTAGGGGCAGACAAGAAGTGCTAATGAAAATTGGTAATGCATATTAGCTCAAAACCGATTAAAGAAAATTACCTCTCCTTTTATTTCTGCTTACAAGCCTTTTCTGCAATATTGATTATTTTTCAGAGGTAAGTGATAGTATCTATTCTTTCTGCAATTAATCCATATGTTCATTTTGCATAGTGGTTTTAGAAATCCACTGAGGTCCAGAATTAACAACATACTGGTAACTCTAGAATAAAGCTAGTTCTGTGAAAGTTTCTAAGAAAAAATCTGGTCTAAAGCTGATCACTCTGCTGCTCTGATAAAGACATCTATTAGTGCATTAGTTGCCTGATATAACAGAAGACAGGTTGTGGAATCATTTGAAACTAGATTTCAGATCGCACCCCGCCAGTTACTTCCTTTCTCTGACGTTAGTGCTTAAAATTCCAGAGCCGTGGCTAAACAGCAAATGAGTGTGACAAACCCACTATTTATGATTTTGTTTGCTGCCCTTAAATAATTTTAATGTTTCTTTTTTCTTTCATTTCAGAGTCTGTCACGTATATCTTCCAAGAGATGATGCTAGTTTTGTGCTGAAAGTTTTATCTCTCAGTTTTTGTTATATTTATCACATATGCTATACTGCTACCAAAAGGGAGTTAATTTTTAAGCATTTTTATGTAGACAACTCAAGCATTACTTTCTGTTTTTCCAGTACAAATACTCCTAAATTACCATGGAGGAGAAGGTATTATGGGATGCACCTTAAACACCTTAAAGTACTGAACACAGACTGAGTGGCTGCAAGGCCAGATACCTTGATAGTGTGAATGGGAGTACAAAAGCATTAGAAATTCCCAAATCTAGTAGCAAGGGTATAATATAGACAAGTTTTTGTATCTTAATTTTTGTTTCCATTCCTTTGAGTGCCTTTATGTCCATTTAATGTATTAATAACAACAAACAGGATGTGCCAATCCCTGCTCTTCACTCTCTTCAGGCTGACCAACCCTCCTTCTGTTTAAAAAAGATTTTGAAAAGTGTAAGCATGAATACTTACGGCTTGACTCTGTCCTACATCCTATATCGCTGGACAAACCATACATTAGGCAGGATTTTGCAACCTTGGGGGCACAGACTTAGTCTAAGCCTTGCTCCCTTGATCCTGCCAGAAGCTGGGATCCAGATGAATCCAGAGGCAGTGTGGGCAACTGCCCAGTCCTTTCCTCTAGGGAGAAGGGCAGAGTCTGCTTTGTCCAGTGCTCTGTCATGCTATGTGCTTTTTCTCTCTTTTGTTTTTTTGGGGGTTTCGTGTTTGTTTTTTTGTTTGCTTGCTTGTTTTTGTTTTTGGTAACAATAATCATCTCCTTGTAACATTTGAAGGCTGAGTTAAAAATCAGCTTGGAAAGACAAATGGCAGAAATACAGCTGACCTCACTGGGTTTTCTGCTTTGAAGCTCAGGATGCAGTTTGTGGGGAAAAGAAAAGAAGCCAAAATGCATCTTTTTCTCATTGAAATAGATAAGCAATTTTCTCTTTTGAGGTTCAGACACCCTGCTCCAGCCCTCCCCAGAGAAGAATTTGGGTTCTACAATGAAGACAATTATAAAATAGCCTCTGCCTTTGGTCACTTTAAATCCACATGGTATTTTGCACACCATTCTTTATGCCATCAGATGTACGGGAATTCTGCCGTGCTGCAAAAAAACCTATACACTGTAAAAATGAGCTTTACTTTTTAAGTCATGTCACAGTAAATTGCCTTTGAGTGTATTATAAAATTTGCCACACTTCCTGCAAGAACAGTTTCTTATACTATTTTTTAAATTTCTATCTGTTGTTTCAGAAAAAAGAAAATCTGCAAAATTTTAAATTATATTTACCTATAAAAGCAGTAAATTCAGAAAGATTCTCCGTATTTAAAATGTATTTTACATGAAATTATAAGTTAGAAAACTGGCACAATTTCCACATGTGTTTCATATAAATATGGATTAAGATAAATGTAGTAGGTTGAGCTAAAACTACCAACCAAAATCTCAGTACTTTTGATTATTCCGTTTGTGGATAACAACTTAAGTGATATATGCTTTTAAGAGTTATATCCTGAAATGAAGGATGCATATGACTTCCAGCCAGGAGATCCAGCACAGCATGGGTGAAAATCAGTAGCAATTGTGCAGTGGGTTATGTCTGTGTAAGAGTTATTTCTATCCCCATCATACTGTCACAAGGAGTGCCCCCTCTGGTTGGGAGCCTTAGCAGAGAGGTCATGGGCTCTAGGCAGAGGTAGACTGAGTTTCCTTCTTAGGCTTTGATGGACTTTACCAGGTCTGTCTGTTACCATAGTTTCCGTTTTGTTCTCTAGATAAGAAATGGAAGTGTGTAGTTCACAGAGGCCTTGATCAGTGGGTTGACATAGGGTCCCTGCCCGTGGTGAGGTTTAAGGGAATGAGAAGTAACTATGCAGAGTCCTGTTGTGTGTAGGTAAAAATCAGACTTTTTTTTTTCCTTCTCCCACCCCCACCCCCCGCCCCCTTGTTTGCTTGCTTTTAGCCATATCCCTGTTCTCAGAAACTTGGTGTGACATCAGAATCACTAGCTAGGTGAAAGGATTTCTTCAGCACAGTTTTATAAGTATTGTCTAATGATTGCACATTCCAGAAACTCAGCTGTTGTATGCCCTTTAGTGAGCTTGTTCAGCTCCAGTTCTTTTGGCTATGGTTATTTTTATTGGGTGTCTTACATCACTCTTTTTGCCCTACTGCTCCCTTTCTGTTCATGGACTTCCTGCACTTGCATGACTACTCTGAAATTTCAGACCAGCAAGGACAGTATCTGTACTGAAGCACTAAGAAGTTATAAAAGCAGCAGCTGCACTTAACCACCTCTAATAATACCTCTTTCACAGAAGCAATAATTGCCTTCAAATATCCTCTCCCTCCCTAAAATCGCTGTTCCTTCCAGCATAAGAAAGGCTATGAGAAGGCTGGGGACAAGCTTTCACTGCCCATCACTCTTCCTGTTTTGTCAGTGGCAATTTCAGATCACTTCATTCCTATGCCAGCATCATTCCCCCTACTTTCTTCATCTCTAGGCAGTAGCCAGGACTTTAGAGTTAATGCAAGTATTGTTGTGCAGAAGCAGTGCTCTCTGTCACTGTTTCTTTTACCTTAATAAATAGATACTATCAGCAAGTGAAGAAAAGCAGTATGTATTTTCTTTTAATTTATTTTGTAGGCACTGTTAAAAGGTAGGGAACTCATTATGTTCCAGCCAGACAGGACGTTTTATTTACAATTTCTTAACTCAATGCAGCCATGGTAAATTATATCAGCCCTTCAATTCGTGCATTATCATTACTTCCTTACTTTCATACCCTTTCCAGAATTACACTACCACTGACCTGATGAACCCACTTTCATTTAAAATCACTCCTATTTTATGTTTAGAGATTGCTTGGGAAAACTCAATGGCAGCAGCTAAAAGAGCGGGCAAGTTGGCCATGTATAAACTAAAGGTCAGTCTATTTTCAGATGCTTGTTTGGGGCCACTGCTGAAGAAAGCAGGGAGACATTTGTACCCATACAAGTGTCGAAGGTTTGCCACAAAGGGCAAAGCCAGGGAAAACAGACTCCCCTGATGCCTCCTGCTTGATCATGGAGGCTGGAGGGGGCCTGAGAAGATACTCATCCCAGGACACAACCTGCCCAGAGGCAGTGATTCAATTTTTGTGCTGCTGCTTTGAAGGAAGCAGACTCTCATACTTTCTCAAGCACTGACAGCTAGACTGATAGAGCTGAAGTGGATGGGTGACAGTGTGATAGGGATCAATGACTCTTTGAGGTTTACTTACTCTTTCTGCAGAGATCAAAACTTTGCGTGTGAACTGCTAACACAGCTGTTTTGAGTTTACCCTTCCCTTCAACCGTCTCTGTCAACTACATCATCGTGGGACAGTAACCAACACCCTACGGGGACTATAACCCCAACCCCAACTCTGTATTTGTGGACTACATCTATAGACTTGAGCTCCAGCAACACAGGATCCCTTCCCTTTTCTTGGGACTACTTAGCCTGTTTGTGCCTCTACCTGGAAAAGAAGCTTTAACACCATAGATACTAAACCTCCAATTCTCCAGCTGAGCAAGGCAGCATAGCAGGATCAAAAGCTTTGTCTTCTCCTGAGTTTTCAATAGCTTTCTCTTTTCAGCCCAAGCCCCTCTCTGGCTCCCTGCATCTCCATTTCCATCATATATTTTGTGCTCCTATTCACTCTTGCATCTCTTCCCTTACTTCTGTTTCTCCACAGTTCCTTGGCCTTCTCTCCCGCTGCACAGCAAACAGTATCCCAAAGACCACTCTAAGTACATGTTTAACTGTCTCATGCAAAGTGATGAAGAATGGTCACTGCTGCCCCCACATCACAGGTCATCTTAGCACTCATCCCTATTACCTGAAATAACAGAGTGGCACTAAAAGGTATCTCATACATGCCTTTTTTCCCTCTATGAAAATTATTAGGAACTTGATTAGTTAGTCTTAATTTTCTACACTCTGAATGGCTGCTGTTCAATTTGCTATGTCTCGTAAATTTCCTCTGAGTTGTTTTTACCATTGAGAACTGCCAGGTTTTATACCGTGTTTTGCACAGAAACTCAGCTGCCCTTTCACTGTTGTGTTCGTAGTTCCCTTCCAAGGAGTCCACCTGCTGTCCCCAGGTTTCTCTTTCTCTCTCCCTCTTAGTATCTTCTTCAGATACCAGAAATGCAAGTAACTGTTTTAAATTCTGTGTTTTGCAGGGAAACTTCCTTCTGGGATTTGACTCAGGCCAACTGTTGTCTTCTCCCTGCCTGGAGAAAACCTTTGTCCTCCAGGCTGAAGACAGGCACTTAAAAATAAACCTGCTTGGTCTGTCCCCATGAACCACCAGCGCTGAAGGTTAACCAGAAGTGCTGAAGGAGAAAATTACTTTTTCCATGTGTTCACCACTCAAGAACCATGGGATTTGGACTATTTATTTGGATTGCTTTATTCTTTGGTATCATTCAATGGGACAAGCTGAGTACTGTTTCTCTTCCATGTGAAGATTTCAGTTCCCTTGGACTGCCATAAATCCTAAGCCATGATCCTGTTTTTTTCCTGACAGCAACTCCCATGTTTACTTTGGACTTCCTGAATAGGCAGTCAGAGAGACTATTCTCGTGGGCTCTGAACTCCTCCTCTGCTCAGGATTCTGGGGGAAAGCATTAACACAGGCTGCCATACAGCACCACCTGGGAGATCTTATGTTACTCATTGTGCTGCCCTTCTCTCAACAGGGCAAGCTCCTGGTGGAGATAAGGATGTATTAAGTGACTGAAAGACATGCAATTGTCCCCCAAAAGGTGTCAGTTCAGTGTTGCTGTAGATGAGAAACAACGGCTCTATTTCTGTTCTTAATCTGAAATAATTTTCAAATTGCTTGCTGATTGTCCTTCTTTGCTGAATGGGACCTCTGCATAACGCTGGAAGGAATATTCTGTTTAATCTTCTGTTTCCCAGCCCTTTGTCTTTCCTTCACCCATGATAACTGCTAGCACGTTCGTGAGTTTTTCATTTGGATGAAATTTTGCTCTAGCTGTGGGCAGAATATAGAAAAAATCAATAGCTATTAAGATATGTGATACTGCAGGATATGGGATCCTACTGGTAGGAAACAGTGAGGACCATTTATTTATTCACATACCAGAGTGCCTGCCTTCATAATCTGACCTCACTGTCCAGGTCCTGATCTTCCCCCAGGTTTTCAGTGGAGGATTTTGTTGCCAAATGTTGAGCAGAGGATGTTTTGCCCATTGCACTCTGCTGTGTTCTGTGCTAGTTTCTTGTGAAAGTGCCTTCAGGTGCTTTCCCAGAGCTCACATTTATTTGTTCAAGAACAAGTTAAGAAAAGAAGAGTGACTGGAGGTTTTAAAACCCATTTTCTTTTTATCTAGTGTTCTGTTAAAGCCTTCCGTCTAAGCAGCTTACAATAATATAAACAACCTGCAGAAAAAACTCCCTGTCAATCTACTGCTATAAATTCCTACGGGTCCAGGGGCTTCAGGAGCACCTACAGGCCTTGGAGTCAGAGATAACTATCAGATAATTCACTCCTCTAAAAAGTACTCCCTTATATTCAGAGTGAGTGGAGAGCAGAAAGGGGGAACAGATGATGGGAGGAGGTGCCCTGAGAGCAAAGGCAGGAGCAGGGTCCCTGGCATGTGGGACGAGGATGGAGACCATGAGATGCAAATGTGGCGGCTGAGTGAGCACTCACCTCTCCCTAGTGCTCCTGGCTGCGTGCTTAACCGAGCTCCTCAGCTGCATGCCTCCTTCCTTGGTGTAAAATACACCTTTCTGTCAGCCTGTGTGGGTGCAGACCAGGATCCCAGCCCCTGGGGCTGCTTTAGCACAGAGAGCAGCCACGTCGGCAGCACACTGTGCCGCTTCGCCTTTTGGAGGTGCTCAAGAATAACAAGCAAAATCTAATTAAGAAAAGTGAAATACAGTAAGTTAAGTCAGCTGCATCGGAGTGTAAAATGGAGCCATTATAAAACAAAACACTGTACAGAGGCGACTCAGGAGCTCTGCAGCCTTACAGGGATGCTGACAGCCTTCCCTCGCATCGGAGAGGGGACGCACCAGTGAGAGCTGTTAACGTGTCGGACTGTCACTGGCCATTGCAGGGCTCTGCTGGTCAGCACGGCTGCTACTCAAAACGGGGAGCAGGAGTGGGGAGCATGTCATGTGCATTATGGCAGCACACTGGCCTGGCCACGTTGGGAGAGGAGGAACAGGAAAGGGGGTGATAAGAAAGCACTAGTGGAACAGAAAGAGAAGGGAAGAGAAAAAGCTGGGCAGCGAGGGGTGAGCATGAAGGGCAGGTACGGAGTAAGACTGAGCCTTTCTCACCTGGAGATGAAAAACTCTGCAGCTGTGGGAGTACATGTTTACCATCTGGAAGCTGAGCCTGTCCTCAGCCATTGGTGATGGCTGTGAGAGCTGCTGTGCTCAGGTGGCAGAGGCAAACTAACAAAAGCAACAAACCACCACCGAAACAACATCCCCTGCGTCCCTCCCTTTTAAGATTGCTGTGTTCTGAAATCAACAAGTAGAACTTTAAAATATAGAAGTTGCATTTGTTCTTCATGATGCTATGATTTATGAAAGGCTAGAATACATTATACTATTTGAATTGAATTCAAAAAGAATTTGAAAAAAATTAATCTTGCTGGGAAAGCATCTTCTGAAACAGAAAGGAATGGTTTCAATAACCGTAAAATAATTTTAATAGTAGTTGTTTGCAGTTGCCTCCTTCTACAAGTTGTAGAAAGGGCATTTGAATGCATTACAGTAAATTCAGCACAAGTGAATCTGCTTTCAAATATGGTAGAAAGGATATCCACAGTAATAGGATTAGTACAGAAAACATGTCTTTGTATTTAAAATCCTAAAGTTAATATGTCTTGGTTCCACCCCTCCAAAAAAATTTTATAACAAACTACTTTTGCCAGTCATTACTTAATGATGTTTCACTGTTAAATGCTCACAAAAAATATCTAACACCTGCTGGGAAAATTATCTGTAAAAGTTATCTCAGTAAGGTTTGAATGTAAAATGTCAAAGGCCAACTTCATCTCATTCCCCTTCTTCACCCTCCCACCCCTACTACAGGCAGGAAAACTGGATGAACGTTTGCAAAGCTGTCAGACAGACAGGAGTCCGCTTCCTTCCAGCATCTCTCCTTTCTCAAGAGAGTCTTGGGATGTACTTTATTTAAGCTAACAGGTTGTCCGAAGGCAGAAAACTATAACGGAGAAAATTAATAATTTACTAAAGCTTTGCCAGAGAACAGCAGACCTCAACATCTGCCATTGCCACCCACAGGAGAACTGAACAGCGAGGCCAAGGGGCACCTGCTGCCTGTGTGGAGTGGACTGTGCTGCCACAGGGACACAGGCGCACAGAAGAATTACCCCTGGCTTCAGGATAGCAACATGTCGGCTACAAGTCCTCTTCACTTCAGGTTTCAGCATCCTACTGTTCCCTTACTTTGGCAAAAAATGGGGCTAAACACTTCATGTTGCAACCCCTGTAAAATCCAACGTATTCAATACACCAGCTTTAGTCTTAGTGCTATCTAGCAGACTTAATGATCCTGCTCCCCAAAACCAAGGCACTGTAGAGCAACTTTAAGATTCATATTCAAATAGTGATTTTTTTTTTTCCTGTTTTCCCCTACACTGAAGATGTTTCTTTGGAACAGATGCAACATATTTAGATGTTTTGAGATTTTGTGTTTGTTTGATAACTGTAAATATTTGTGAATGCAACTGTTCATGTAGGTGGGAGACCTATGCAGGAGATAAAAGTCACTCATGGAAAAGTTTTTGCACTATCTGGTGTATGTTATACCCCACCTCTCTCCAAAGCAGCAAGAACAAAGTCTCTTCATGCTTCTGAGAAGAGCATTTATTCTCCAGATTAGTCTAGGAGTGAGTTATTAACGTAACCATCTGCGGTCTGTTTGCAGGATGGAGAAACAGCAACAGCAGTTATGATCAAGCTTGGCTGCAGTCTTTGGCCTTGTATGCTGGCTTTGGCTGGGGTACAGATAATCCTCTTCATATTACTTCCATGAAGCCAGGAGTGCAAAGCTTGACACATTCTGTACTTTGCAATGGCCTTGTTGACCTGTGCAGACTCTCCCTCCTGCACCTTAGACGAGGAACTCCTGAAATCTGAGTGTACTCTTTGTCATTCTTACTCAGTGGCTTTGCAAAATGGCAGAGTCCCTTCATGTGGTTGATCATTCTGGCACCTCTTTGTGAGTGCTAGCTGGGGCTTGCAACTAACCATGCATCTTTGTAGTGAAAACTGATTAAAACAAGAACATCCTGGAAACCACAGAATCTGGGAGACTAATGAAGGGCTGGGATTTGTGACAGCAGGGATTTTGCATTGCTAAGTGAAGCCTATGGTGGGAGACACACACTGGTCAAGGACAGAACTTTTTCCTTTTTATCTTCTCATTTCCTGGTGTTTCTCACATGGGTGAGTCTGATTTAGGCTTTTCTGTTATTTGGGTTTCATTTATTTATTTACTTTGTCTTCTGTAGCCTGTAAAAAGCCACAAGTGTCTGTCAGAGGTCTGATTGCATTCAGTAGGTAAGTGTTTCAATCAATGCTCTCTGCTCTTCCTCGCGAGTATGCTGAGCTATGTATTGATGTAACTGGGTGAAATACCTCTTGTGCACCTATTGGAATCAGGTCAAGGTAGTTTTGGCAACACAGTAGCTCTCTGTCAGTACCATTGTTCCTATCTTGATGTTTTCGCGACAAGAAATTTTTTTAGCTACATAATATCTTGATAATGAGGTTCATTGACAATACCTGATATAAGCATTTTGCACCTATCGTAAAGAATTCTGAAGAATGAAAGTCTTTACAACCCTTCAGAAAAGCTGTCCAGGTAAAGTTTGATATGTGACACAAGTATGCATGTTCTCATTCATTGTGAGTTTAGATAACTGTGCTTGTGACCGGTAACAAAAGCATAGAACTACCTTGGGAGTAAGAAGGGACTGTTTCTGTTCCTTTACCTTTGATAACATGTTGACATCCCTAGTGAAACTACAGAAAGGGTCAACATCCTTTGCTGTCTTTTCCAGTGACATGTTTTGGAATATTGCTCTTTTTATTCACATGCCCTCTCTGTTCTCAGGTGAATACAGTTGTAGCTCACTCTTATGGACAGCTCGTTTCCATTTTGTGCTGTGTCATACAGGTACAGATTTCTGACAGCTGCAAAACATGCCTCAGATAATTCACTGAATCCTGGTGGTGTGACAAGCAAAACCCTTGAAAATCCCCACTGCTTTTGTAACTGCATAACAGGAAACCTCTGATGTTGGGTTCATAAAGGATGGCTTTGCAGGACTATGAGAAAATCCTCACTGTTGTTTTGGAGGTTTAAAAAAAAATAAAAATCTCTGCTATAATTTTTGTTACAAAGTTTGCATTGCTTTCCAAATTTATGACCTTGACAACATGAATGCATATAAAACTTCATCACTGGGATGATATTCTTTTGCATTTTTTTCTTAAACAGTTGTTTTCCCCTGGAGATATCCTTGTCCCTTATGACAGTCTTCCCTTCTTCTTTTTTGCAATATGTGAAAACATTGGCTCCAGCTGTTCTGTTGTTTGGAAAGACCTCAACACAGCTGGTGATTATAAGGAGAAATGTTGTCTAATGGGCACAGAAGGACCTGATGGCTGCTAGCAGAGTCCTGGTCTGTGGGTAGCACTGCTGCTAGCCTGCAGGGAGAGGTCACATGCCAGTGTCCTCTTTGGGTCTGCCTCAGAGCACAGCCTTGGCACAGTGGCACTGATGTGTGCTGCTTTCTCTCAGCTCCAAAATACGAGTTATTCCCAGCCTCAGTATGTCACTTCTCTCTTCTATTGAATGTGTTTCTCTGTGTGTAAAACAGGGGTGCGGTAAATCTGTTCATGTTATGTGGTGTTCAGCAGTCAGCTAAATGGGCTACGTACAAACCTATCAAGAAAGGCAGATTATTATACTGGATCCTCTTTTCAGAGTGAGTGTGGAGAAGGGAAAACAATGTGTAAGCACAGCCTTTCGTCCAGCTGGGATCACAATGAGCACTGTTACTGTGCTTTCTGACTTGGCATGTTGTTTCCCTTTCTTGGATTCATCTCAAAAATAGAAAAAGATTTCTAATAAGGCTAGTTGTGTTATCAAATGTCTTTTTATTACGGAAGCATGAGCTGTGGCATGCACATCTGTACCAGCTCTCCTCCCAAATGACTCCACTGCAAAGGAAGTTTCTCACTTTATTCTTAGGTAATAAACCTTTTGCAACCACTCCCATATTGTTAAAGTTCACCAGGGAAGGACACTGGTTAGATAGAGTCAACAACAGAATCCACAGAAGGATTGTATGCATGGTCACATGAAGCAGAAGGGTTGTCTCTTGGAGCACTGTGTATGTCCCATAGATGTCTCCTGAATATGTGTATTGAGGCCATCCCTGAAAGGTACGGATGTTAATGACAGTTCTTGTGCACCAAATGAACTCAAGCATGGATTCTCTGTTGCTCACTCACAGCTTTCATGTGGTCATTACCTCTTTTGCTCTTGATCTGTACGTGTTTGGACTTATTGACTTGGAGGGGTAGGATGTGGCTTGTCAAGGAGCCAGCTTGCAGCATGATTTAACACTGCAAACAGCTCCTCTTTCTGAGTGTTTTCTCTAAGAGCAACTGAGATAATCAAGCCTTCAAAACAGAGGCAAAAAACCAGCCTTCAAACCATATCTCAAAATTTTAGACACAGCTATTTCCAATCTCCCTCAGCAACGCTTAAGTGAGCTGGGACTTCTCTGACAGAAGTAGTCGTAGGTGCAAAAATTTAGCAAAAAAAACAACCAACCAAAAAAAAATAAAAACCAGCCAGAAACCCCACACACAATCAAAAAACCAGCAGTGCTGGAAGATGATTTTTAAAGGTCAGAATTATTATATGACATTAATTAGCAGACAGATGATGCTCAAATTGCCTTAGAAAATTTAGACACTCTGTACGGCCACATGCTGCAAGGGGTGCAGCCGCCTGAAAAGAATTTGGACACTTTAACAGAAAATATGTCCTGCTCAGAACAGAGTTCGAAGAACATAATGACAAAACAATATTACTTCCCTAAAGTAATTAGGATGTAGTGGTGAGAGTAAATAAGCTTTTGTAGAACATTGCATTAGTGAACCAAATGAGAGCAAATAAACTGTGAGTCAGGTTTTCTTCAAGTGCAGGAAAGAGAAGGTAGCTAATCCTGTTTTTAACGGGGGTACTTGAGGTGTTAGCAGAAAGCAAAAGCATCTTTGCAAAGAGGAGAAATTACAGAACAGACTGAATATACTTACCAATTCCTGATCCAAAACATTCCAAAACCATCAAAAGTCTTTCCACTGGCATCAGTGAGGTCTTCACTTGGCCCCTAGAGAGCTCAGGTAGGTTACACAGATTTCAGGGACAGTAGATGCCATGCATTTCTAAGAGACATGAAAAAAATTCCCGATAATTCTGAAACTGGTATTTATTTTTTTCTTGCTCTTAAATTCAGAATAGATCAAGGCTAGACATGCATCCCTTGCAGTTCAGAAGTTATTTTGCCACTTCTCTTTTGATAATGTGATATTGACTAAAGAAATACTTAGATACAAGTTTACGGGAGTTATCTGCTTATCTGGTAATTCTATGCATATTTTAACAGGATAGTAGCTGTTGGAGGAGAGTGATAATCAAATTCTAAGTTTTCTTCCTTTTTATGGGAGGCTGAACTGCAGAATCGAAACTGCATTTTGAAGATGTCTATATTTAGGGAATTGGCTTCATTCATTGTAGATAGAGTATTTCTGAAACTTGAAGTAGCATTTGTTTTCCCTTTCTATCCTTTCAGCTTGCAAAAGTACACAATAGAGGGTAGGTGTGTGGATGTCTCTGTACTCAACCTACATATAAATAAATAGGCTTTATAGGCTTTGTATATAATACATACATATGTAAAGGCATGTATGTATATATGTATGAGCATATATAAATATATTCTTAGTAGTATTTGCCAAAAAATGCTTGTAGAACTGCAACATTATCGTAAGCTACCTGTTACAGATAGTTGTGAAAACTACAGCTAATTTGTCTTCTCAACTGTGTGAATAAAAGTCTAGTTAATGTTTTACTGTGAGTTCTGTGATACGGAATAAGAAGGGTTGGAAAGTGGATACATTTTCCAAAACATGGAGCAGAGATTTCGAATTTAACTGTGTCTAATATTTTTCCATTGAGAATTTCCACTGAATTGGCTCAACAGTCTGAGATAAAAACAGTTGACGATTTCTTTTTTTTTTTCTCTTCGTTTTTGATGGGGAGACGTAGATTGAGGTTAGAACTCTCCAAAGATTATCCGCCGAGTGCCAGCTTTTAATGAATCCCATTTGTTTTTTTGATTAAGTCCGCTATTGCCCCTGTTTAGTCTTGTCACGAGCCTATTAGCTAGAATTTTCATATCATGGTTTAGAAGAGAAATTAGCCTAGAAGAGCAGCACTCATCATCAGTCAATTTTCAGTGTATTTAATATACTTTACAATTTATGAATTCAGGAACCTGTAGCCTCATACATATCATTAAAAAAAACCCAAACAACTATTCTTTGTGGTGAAATTCATAGGCCCACTAAGGGTTGCAGTTGAATAACAGCAGTGGTGATAACATTGTATATTGCTAATGTACGTACAGTCGTGAGGTCTCTTTGCTGAAGCTGTATCTGACAGGCTGTGTCAGGTCTCTGATTTGTGTGACAGAAGCTTCTTTAGGAAGAATTGATTCTCAAAAGGTTTGGCGTCTTATTTTCAAAAAATAAGCATCCAGGAGGCTTATCGAATCTTGTGGCCACAAAATACTCAAGAGCTTTGAAAGTGCTAAAAGCCATGTGATGGGTACAGCGAAAAGTGTACACAGGTATAGCAGGGGTTTTGAAATTCTTGACTTTCTTGAAAATGTTGTGAGAATAGCCATTTAGGAATTTAAATATCTCCATTCATTTTCAGATTCTCTAAATGAAAAGAGCGGTGTAGGGTGAAATGTACTTTTTAAATGACATTTTGCAAGTTTCAAGAGATGTCATTTCAGCCTCTCCTAGAAGTAAAGACTTGGACAGTGGAATTTGCAGAGCTGCCACAAAAGTATTTCAATGGTGAAAAGAGCCAGAGGGGACTGCAGACGAATCACAGGTTTGTGCCTTGGCATTATTCCGTAATGGGAAACATGACTTCGCCATGTACATGGAAGTAAACATTGCAAATATTTGGACATGAAGCCATTACTTAATATTGCCCATTCAATCTCCTCTTTCTCTTTTCTTGTTTTCTTTGTGCTACTCTAAATGACTACGCTGCCCTGCTGGCATTTCCCTTTTTTCTTCTGCTTTTCTTCTTTTCTGCCTCCTTTTCTGTAATTTCTGAAACAGTGTGGGATTTTGATCACTCTATTTGCTTAGAGCTCCCACATCACTGTGTGTTTGATGAACAGTGTGAGAAACATCCAGTAATCAAAGTGAAAACAACTCCAATCATATCACTGTTCCACAGGAGCTCCTGATGATGCCTGGAAGAATTTGCTGCATTTCTGGGCCCAGAGGCTGCTATGGAGAACACTGGTTAGTAATCACAGCTTTTTTTTTTAATCATTATTATAATTATATTTTTTTCTTAAACTGTGTAAATAATAGTCCATTCCTATATCCTTACCAGAGCTGGATTGAGAAAGAATGACCCTTTTCATCACTAACCAAGCCAAAATTGCTTAATTTCTTGGCTGGATGTGAAAGAAACATCTTTACAAAACTGGTAAATGACCATGACTACCTCTCCAAAGAATTATCTCCTAAGAATAATTCAGATGCTGTAAGAGAAATGTATTCTCAAAAAAAGCAGCTTTTCCAAACCTCTTTATTTTCCCTGCACAATATTTTCTCTAGCTACAAGTGTGTCTTCCTTCAGTGAATGCATTATAACCCTTTCAGTCTGTTCTGCTTTACGTACTCGACACCGTGAATCTCTAACAAGGTTAGGGGTGAGTAACAATTTAAATTACTTTCAAATACAGCTGAAAAGTCTATTATAGATGCAACCTTGAACTTTAATTGTATAAAGACAGTCACTTCCTTAGCATTCACACAAGTGATAGAGTTTCTTGCTTGTAAGTCTGTCGGGACTTTCTGGCTGTGTTGGCAGCTCTTTATTCTGCCTCTAGACTCTGAAAGAAGAAATGCTTATGTTTGAACACTGTAACATTACAATATCTACTGAAGTTTGCAATAATGAAGGTTGTTATATATTTGAGTTCGAGAAGTCAGTCTGGTTAATTATATGTTACTCTTCCTGCTATTTTACTAGGCTACACAAGAGGTTGCTGAAATCCAGCATTTGTTTGCGGATATACATTCATGCTTTTTAAGGAAATTATTGTAAAGAGCCAGAGAACCTTTGAAATGATATTGCTCAAAGTTTTTCCAGCATTGGCACAAACTAAGCAAATAAGGGTAAGCTCAAAGGATCCATAAAAGGTAAACAAAGAACCTTTTTAAAGCTGGTTTATAGTAGGTAATGGAAAAATCTGGGAGTGCTTTTGTGGTCTCATAGTTTCAAACCTTTCTGGTACTTCTCATTAAAAAAAATCACCACCAAAACAAGGAAAAAACACAAACAAAAATCACCCAGCATGCAAAAAACCACCAAAAAAACTCCAAAGTCAGTGTATCTGCCTGGAAAACATATGGTTTGAAAGCTCTCCTCATAGGAACAATACCTCTCTCATGGCTATAGGCATGGATTTGATGGGAGGGATTGCTTTCAGAACTGAGAGTTTGTACTTCATACCCAAGAAATTTCCATTAATCTTTACAATGAGGATAGTTGCAGCAAAGGTGGTAACATCCTTATGGAAGTGGAAATGAGGCTGCTGATTGTTCAGTGCAAACAGCTTACAAATACACCTCAGTCACTGGTGGCAACTAGGAGTCTGCTCAGTCCTGGAGTAGCTGTGTAAGAGACCAAGTGAGGTTTTCTTTGTTTTGTTTTTACCAACAATGAGCTATGTTATCTCAGGGTTCTTAAGAACAGATCTAAAAATTTTGCCTTGAATATATTTGATCAAACAATTCACCTCTTGTTTAGATAAGAATATATTTCTCAGGCTTATTCATTTTTATTAAATCAAGGATAAAGTTGTACGAGTGGGTCTGTAGCTCCCAGAGAGCTACAAGATGGAAAGGGGAGCCCTGTAATCCTTCCACTGCCTGCAATATCACTTGAGCCTCTGAGACACAAAGCAATGCTCTGAGCCACTGATCCCTCTGTGGGAGCACATTTGCTCTCCCTTAGTTGAAACTTTTAAAGACTTTTGTAGGCTTTAGAGTTGGATACTGCCAATTTTGGTCCAGATATTCTAATTCAGACTTATTAGAAGACATAGAGTAGCACTTGGAAAAAGAAAATTGTGTTCAGAGTTGCACTGAAATTTTGTGGTCCCTAGACAGAGAATTGAAATCTCAGTCCTTCCTCTTCATCCAGAAAATTGGACACAAATTTTGAAAATGAGACACATTTTGGAAGATTATTACCTAATTTTAAAATGCAGCTAATGAAATGCAGCTAAGCGAATATGGCATATGATATTAATTAGTAGTAAAATGTGTGTCCTCTTTAGGATACTTACCCACAATATTGGTGAAAAAAAAGTCAGCAGGAGCACTGTGGTGTTAGCACTAGGAATATTATACAATGTTGCATGCACCAATCCTGAATAATACTGACCCCTTCCTCTTACCCAAAGCCTTCCCATATGGAAAGCAGATTCATTTCTAGGATGAATGTATGGAGACAGTCCTCATGCTATGGACTGATAAAACAGTCATATGCCAAGTCCCTTTATGGTGCTACAGAAGGAAGAATAATTAATTAAAAAATTACAATCGATATGCTACATTGAACAGTAATCAGTGTAGCTCTTCAGCTACTAGAAACTTCTAAAAATGCAAAGAAACATTTTACTTCCCTAAGTGTTTTTTTCTTTTGAGTATTGAGCAATTATACATCTTCAGAGGTGGTTAATTTTGCAAGCAGAATATTAATAATTTATAAGTGTGTTAAAGGTATTGATCATACAAGGGTAGAAGCATTATGCTTGAATTCCTTCTGTAATCCATTAAAAAGGAAGGAAATTTGTTCCGTTTCATATTAAAATATGAGGCTAACAGGCTGTCGTTTAAAACATGTAAAGCTGTTTTTCTGTTTAAACTGCAGTCATCCATAGTTGGTCTGGTGGTAAAACTCAAGGATTTGCTGGAACTCGACCACAGGCATTCAAACCAGAGGCTCTTTCTCCTTCCCCAGGGCTGCCCCAGTGCCCCACTCCTGCCTTGCCCGCACGACAGGCCTGAGTGCCCACTGTGCACTCTGAGATCCTCTGAGAACCTTTGGGGGCTGATTTCGGCTGTCATGGCAGTAGGGCTCAATTTCTTTCTATTTGTGTCTTGTTTCTGGCCATTTGGAGCCCAGCAGGCCTATGTAAATTCTCCTGAGGAAATTGGGGGATATCTGCTGTGGGACCAGATCTACAGTTTGTCATCTTCGTTTTTTACCAGCCCTGACCGTTTTCTCATGGCTGAGCACAGAGACCATAAACATTGTATTCATGCCCTTTGAGTACTTGCAGCAAAGTCCGTAAGGCCTCTATGGATCCAGGAATCTACCTGACTTTTTGCTGCATCAGGGATTTAGTGGTTTCTTGACTTTGAATTGTTCCCCCATTTTATCATGGTTGCGCGAATAAAGCTTTAATCCTCAGGCTCAGAATTGTAGGATGTTTGTGACAGGAAGGAACATAGACATTGAAACCGATCAGTGCAATCTCTCTCCTTCTATTCATGTTTCAAGGCAGTAGGAAGAATGAAATAAACCAGAGGAAATAAATAATTAGTGAATAGTTTTATTAATCAAATTCCTTCTGGACCACCAATCTCATTATTTGTTTATCAGCCAGGCTTCTACTAAATCTATTCACAATTAAAAAAAAAATTACCAAGTGAACAGTATTGAACTGATCCTTAATTAGGGCAGCTGAGATGTCTTGTATAATTAACTGGACTTTGTTCATAATTATTTCCTGATAGTTTGAATTGTTTTCCACAAGTAATGAAGCAATAGTAATGGTAACACTAAGAAATCTTTGATTTTTCAGAATAGAATAATGGCCAGGCTTACGGTGCTTAAGTTGTATAAGACCTATTTTTTTCCCACTGGTAGCTAAAAGTAATTGTGTCAGTTTGACTGGGCCACACAGGGAAGTTTTTCAAAATCAGTTCCTTTAATATAGAAATAATTATGAATCCAAATCATTAAAATCTGGTTTTTCTAATGTATGCTTTACAATGGTCAGTCTGAGATGACTCCTCGGGCAGCCACATGTGAATCCTGACACATCAATATGAGTTTTCTTAACCAGAGACAGAGCTTAAAGCTAGTGCCCACCTATGGCCATGCTGGGTCCTATTCAGGGAAATAGCCAAAATCAGCTATTGCTGATACAATGGCAGTGAAAAAGCTGCAGCTTGGCAAAGATCTGGACCTCCTAGCCAGCAAGGCCACTGGTGGTGGCTGCAGAGCTGCAGCCCTGTGTCTGGGGTGCAGCGGATGTGGTTCTCCAGGTGTCCCCCACACCTGTGGCCATGTCCTACACCACCATCAGCACCATGCACCCAGTGTCAGCAAACACAGCACTCTGCATGGAGCACGTGTCAGTTGGTACCTCTAGAAACCTGCCTTGATTTCCTAATTTTAGCAAGACCTCACTGATACAAACTATTCTTTGAGAGAAGCTGGGAAAGATAGTAATGCTGGAAATGAGGTAAACAGTTTTAATTTGCAGTTAATGCCTACTCCTTTCCTCCTCCCTTTTGGTGCTGGGGTAGAGCACGGTTTCAGAAAGCTGAAGGAATGCTGCAGGATTGCCATACTTAGGCATTCTTACTCCAAAGTACACCCATTCCTCTGAGGGAAAGTTGCAGCAGATTCCAATGATTTCAAGAGAATGAGTATCTGCTCTAATCTGGAAAAATAGTAGTCATGTTACAACCCAAGATTGTTTGGAATTCATTATGAAGCTGCATGAAAGAGCATGTGGGTTAAACAGGTTCACTGCTAATTAATACCTTTACTCCTAACGAAGTAGCTCCTTGCTCCTGGGGTTAGGCAGAGTGTGAGAAGAAAAGCAAGCAGGAAGTTGTCTGCAGGCTCTTTCAGGACTGAAACAGCAAATGATTATGTGTAAAGTTTAGGGAGACAAGCACCAGGTGTAACTCACTGCCACCAACAGCACTTGACCACCTGACTCACAACAGTATCACACCAGTGGGGCCGAACCTGCATTATTAAAATAAGACTTTATTTATAAAACTCTAAAGCTCATAAAACCAACAAGGTTTTTATTTGTATAGTTTTCTGTGAGATTTTTTTTTAATGTGAGTAGTCATCCCTGGAGAGATCTTAGATGGCACTATGTTGCATTCAGGATAGAAAATGCAGAATGAATGTTACGAGAATTATTCGTCTGCCTCTATTCTCTCTTCCTGGCAAAGATTCCTCTAATCTGCTAATTTATAAGGAACCTGCTGAACTTGGCTCATTGCTTTTGGATCACCCTGTTGCCAATCGTGCAGCAAAGTCCATAAGCAGTAGAACCCTTTCAGGGTGTCAAGAGGATGCAATCAAAGTAACTCGTTACTCCCAGAGGGTAGAAAGTATGGTGTGCTGTGGTGCCCTGAAAATCGTTCCCCTTTATATCTTGTTCATGAATTGACTGACCCATTACCTATGCATTTTATGTTACTAACTAATGTCTAATTATTTTTTTCACTGTTGAATTCCTTGCAGTTCTCTTTAAAGTTTAGTAGGTAAGAAGATTAAAACATAAATGCCATTAAATATGCTTTAAATATCAGTCCTATTGAAATATTTCCAGGTTCTGTATCCTCTTAAAAAATAATCCCCATTCAAAACAGAGAGGAAATGTCATCTGCATGAGTGTCTTCTCAGTTTAAGATTGGATTATACAGGGAATTATGTAGAGTAGCTGTGGAAATCTGATAATTAAAAAAATTTTGGACTCTTTCATTTATGACATTTTAAACCCCTGTAACATTTGGGGAAGTTTTCTGTGTTGTACATGTGCTGTTAACCTCACGTGTAAGATTTTCTTGTATAGTTTCATGTGAATTAATGCTTGTAGAGCCTGAATTAACTTTCAGTCAAACTGGATTTGCTGGGGTTTGAAGTTGATTCCGGGACTTACATGAAGTTAAAGCTGGGGTGGGGGCTGATCAGGATGTTGCTCTCAGCCACCTCATGGAATGTCCTCTGTCTCTGTAAGGGGAAGTCAGGGAGAAAATAGCCAGAGGTTAATGTTAGCTGTTATGAATGTCCTCCCACATCATCCGATATCGGAATCCCACAACTTCCCCTAATAGAAATCCTCAACATTTCAGAGCCCATTTATTAACAAGCACAGTGAATCCTCTGAGTCCCTCTGAAAGGGCCAAATAAAGTCCCATTACAGCCATTTCAGTTGGCACATTTAAGTGTTGCAGAAAAAGGCTCGCAAAGGGTCAGGACAGGGGTTTTTGGCTGCCCTAAGCCCTGCAGCCTGTGTCCAGCATGGAATGCCAAAGCATCTTTAGGATGTTTTCCGCTGTTCTGCTACCAGAGCAGAGTAACGAAGGGGTCCTTGCACCAGTGTGGCAAGCCAGGGCACAGCATGCATTTCCAGGAAGAGCAGACAGAATTTCTCTCCGAAGTCAGTAGATATTCTGACTTTGTGGGGCAGAGGGAAAAAACCTCGCACTTTTTGCATGGACGCCTACGCAGCACAGGCTTTGGCAAAACGTCTCGAAACCTGGAGGAGAGTACTGCAATTGACCCTGAAGCCTGGGTGTGGGCTTGCCATTGATCTCTTTCCAGCACAGACCAGACCCGGACCACAAAAGCCATGATGAGCCTTTCTCTGTGGCCACCGGCCCAGCTGGTGTTCATCAGGGCTGCTGGCCTGTGACTCCAGTGCCTTTCCCCTCACAGCAGCTGAGCCGGAAGATATGTCTGCTTATGTAGAAGTGCTCCTGAAAAATATTGACCAGAGAATTTAGCCTAAATATGCAATGAATCTATGAGCTAATGGGAAATGTTAAAGTAAACATGTTTAGGACACAGGCTTTCAAAACAGGCCAGGAAAATTCTTATTGCAGCAAGAGGTGACATGCGCCTATTCTTTCTTCAGCTGGCTAAGCAACAGCGGGAGTGTTTCCTACTAAACAGCCTCATTAGCATAAGAATAACTACAGGGTAAATTTTCAAGCTCATTCCAAGTGAATTCAAAGGGAGGGGGGAAATATTCTTTTAATATGTGCAACTCATGCAAACAATGATATGAAACTAATTCATTTCATCATATTATCACCATATCATATTAACTTAAAAGAAATAATAATGCAACATGGAAATGTTTGCATATTAGAGAGAACTCTCATTGTACCCTATTAGCACCATATCATATTAGTATTAGTATTGCATTAGGCTATTATGCTCCAGTGCTAAAATGATGAAATCCCACTGTGAAAACTGATATTGAATTCTTGTAATGTTTCGGAACCATTTTTAGCTCTGCACATAAATAATTCATGGAAGCAGATCTAATGAATTGATGAAAAACCCCTATCCCTTGACATTGTGAGAGTATTTATGAATGTAAAGTCATGAACAGGATTATTTTTTAAAAAAGAGATGGGCTGGAGCTGAAATATCTGGCTTATCACTAGACCCAGCTTACCCATGTCACACAAAGCGTCAGGTTAGGTAGCCACATTTCTCTGTTAGCGTGGCAAAAGTGGTGTCTAAGAAGTAGCCTGCTCCAGGATCAGAGATGCACAGCTCACCTTTCAAAATGTGCTGTCTCAGGGAGCTCTCCATGACGTGCTGAGACACCTGCACAGTGAGACCCTGCCCAGTACAGGGTCACTACACTAATGCTGGTCTGGTTTGCTTTCATCAGCTTCCTGAGCTTTTAAGAATTGAAACTAATGACTAATTGCTAATGAGAAAATATGTATTTAACTTGCAGGCTTTTATGAAACTAGCCTTTCACTTGCCCAGCATTTGGTGCTATGGTATGATTGTATCAGTAGTTATTAACACAGGCTGCACTGAACTTTGCTTTATACAGATGTATTACTGGCAAACTGGATCCTATGACTTTAGGAAAGCAGAGAGCTGCATGATGAACTAATGGGCATTAACTCAGCCTTCGAGGGCCCCAGGACAAACAGCTGAAGCGGAAGGTATGGCCCATCCCTGTGCCTGGGAAAAGGATGAGCGGCTGTGCTGGGACAGGGAGCAGGTGAACTGTTATCTGAGCTAGTCAGTGATTTACGGTCTCAATTGCCATCACCTTGTTCCTTCCTTGCTGCTCTCCAGCTTCTCTTGGCTTATGCTGCAGGTCTCTACTCTCTTTCCTCTGGCAGTCTGTTTTTGTGTCTGATCCCACGCAACATGAGGGACCCTCGATCCAATAAATGCTGCTGCACAAGCTATAGGAGAAATTGTAACACAGGACCCCTTCACAAATCCCTTAGCTTACTTCTCACCAAGGTGTAAATTCAGAGTAGGAGATGCAGGGAAAACAAAGCTGAATTATTGTTTCCTTTGCTTTCAAAAGGATGTGATGATTCTGGCATGCTGTGCACCCTGCCTGCCAGGCTCAGAGAGAAGAGTCCTTCTGAGTCCATGTATGCTATGTCTTGAAAGTTTACTGTGCTCTTCTGGCTTGTCCTTTCTTCAGCAGTCTGGGATGCATCTGCTGTGCTTGCAGCAGGAAAAATAAATCAAATGGGGGAAATGACTCTCTTGTTTCAGTGCAAGAGGCAGTGATATAGGGAAAGTTTCTCTAAAGGTCATCAGGAGCCACACACTCTGAATACTTTCCCCTAGTCTGGAGATTTCAAGGTAAAAACCACAACAAGTTAGGGGATGCTTTTGGGCTTGCAGGATACAAGGTCAGCGCATTATGACCTTGTTCAGAGCAGAGAAGGAGCTGATGGAGAGTGAGATCCCATTATGCAGAGCAAGAGTAGGTGAAGAAATATGAACTGTATCTTTTAACTCTTGATAGACATGCTATACACATGGCTGTTTGCTTTACAACTGGGCTGAGAAATGGATCCATTCAAGAGAAGTTTGATAGTAGGGTATTGGGGGAGTGTTTGTTTTCTCTCTGCTCAATTTTTTTGCCCACGCACAGTTTCAGTTTTCCATGCTTTCCTCCAGAAAATACTGCTGTGATCATTGCAGAGATGCTGAAAGAGTTTTGCTTAGCTCCCATTTTTTGTGTTCAAAACTTGAAAAATTACAAGTGCTTGGAGTTTATCCCAGCCAGTTCAGCTGCTTCTAGTTTTCACTGGTGATATTAAATTACACATACATTGCTAGTGAAAATAAATTCAGTTCTTCCTACAGTTCATATATAAAGTGGATAAATAACATGTTAGAGAGCTGCCTTTTTCTTTTTTTCTTTGTACTGTATTTTTTCTGCTAAGTTAAATACCAGACTTCACATTTATTTGTAAGGTAGGTAGAAGGGAATTTTCCTCTGGGAGCTGCAGAGTTGCAGAGATGTTGAGTGTTCACCTAATTCATACTAAAAGTAATAGATTTTTTTTCATGTTAGTGTATGAACCACAGTAGCAGCACATGCCATCTCTGCACCAACAAATAAAAACGTGTGCTTATTTCACCATGATATTTTTTACATATATATGTATTTAGGAAATGGACCTTAAGTTAACTAAACAGTCAGTATCTTTTTGCTGTGCTGCTAAAGTACTATTTTAAATAGATTCAAGCAGATTGTTGTGGCTTATGGAATTTGTTTATATGGGTCAGTATGGTCTAATTTTTCCTGTGGGAGCTCTTCTCCAATTATAATCATGAATCTTTTAGGTGAATGTGACAATTCATGAATTTTTCCGTAGCTATAAATATCAGATATTTAGAAAATACACTTTTATCTCCAAACATTTACTGCTATAATTGCCATCGGATGTTCTGGTAAGCTGGGAACAACTGTTGCTAGTGAAGAATGCCATATTCTGTTGGAAAAGTGAGTCAGAACATGGCTGACGTGCTCCCTGTGCCTGGGAAGGACCTTGGCAGAGATGAGATGAGGAGAGGAAATGGAAATCTGTGCTCCTCCACATACAGGAGCAGGATGTAGTTGTGCTCAGTGCTGGCAGGACCTGGGCTTGGGGCACAGACAACCACCAGGGATGGAGTCCAGCAGGTGGTTTGCAGTCGCTGCCGCTGGGGCTTGCTCTGAGACCTGCAGAGGGTATGCCCCCGGCTGATGTCCCACCTGTCCTGCTGGTGCCAGGCTGCAGAGGGTGAGCGCCCATTCCAGAGAAATGCAGTGTCCTCTACTCACAAGGTAAGCTGCCTCCTGGGAGCTGTTTGCCCGTCAACAGGTATGGCGTATCCTACCTTTAAGAAATGCCTTTTACCTTGTTAGCTAAAAACTGCCACATGATTCATTAAAATTCTCCGTGTTGCAGTGAGATATCTAATAGAAAATACTGTTGCAGGTTGGACTGTTTCAGTGCTGGAATTATTTTTTACATTCATGAACAGTTCTTTCAGCGGCATATTGGATCTCCCACAGAGACTGGTATTCAAACAGCCTACCATTTTCTGGGCACAAGTATTCATGTCTACTTGCCACTCTAAAAACCTTCTTTGATCATGAGTTTGGAGCTTAGATTTTGTTTCTGGTCTCTGTGAATGAATAAGACTGGTGTGATTCTGCTTTTACACTTCCTTGAATTTGGCTGCTGTGGGTATGGGAGTGGTTGTCATATAAGTTAGCAGCTCCAAGACATGTTTTGCTATTTCAGAATCTCCACAGCTCTGTGCTTCCTATCATCCCCCGTAAGTCAAGACTGGAGACCTCCTCCCTGCTGCCTCAGGTTTTGGTCCCAGGGCAGGTGAGGGACACACATCTGCATGGCACATTGCAGTAGGGTATCAAGAATAGCCTAGTGGGGCTGTGAAAGAGCCATCAGATTTACAGATTTCCCTTCTTTTTGGGTAGCCTGACTCTCTGTACATTTCTCTGAGGTGCAGACACACTCCAGTTATAACTGTGTTGTATTGCTCTAGGAAAAATTCTTCTTGTGCGTGCTGTACTCCTTCATCTTGCCAGGAATCACTGAGAGACCAGGGCAGGGGCCAGTGTCCCAGACTGTTCCCCCGGATATCTGTCCAACCTTTTTTCTTCCTTATCTCTGATACATCTCTCCCATACATCTCCTATAGCCTTTGTTTCCTTGCTCATTCATGTTTCTGATGCCAAAAATCTAAAGCCAGACCCCCAGTAGTATTGACCTCCTTGTGCCTGTCTCTGTTTTTAAATAGCAGGGGGGAGAATTTCTATCAGAATCAGAAAGTATACGGGTTGAAGATGTCCGTAGCTGTGTGTGAGCTGGATTGAAAGCAGCTCAGCTCCTTAAAAATTCAGTTGGGTTTATGTGGTGAACACAGCAAACTTGTCTTGTTTTCCAGAGCATCTCTCAAATAAGTGTGTGCTCAGCCATGAACATTCAACCTGCTCTCTCAAGCTGGGCCTGTGAGCTCAGGTCCCCAGGAGCTGGAGAAGCCTGGGTCCAGTGTGGCATTAGTGCTTTTGTCTGTCTGTGCGAGGTGCAGCAGGAGGGAGGTGGTGTAGCAATGAGATGGGAGACAACCTCTCTCCCCAGCACCCCCAGGACCATAGACCATGCACAGACAAATGTAAAAGTAACATTGCTGTGCTCTGGGGGGGGGTAAAAAAGATAAGTCTGCAGAAGCAAAAACAAAAGATGATTTTAAGATGCTCCAGGAATCTAAGCAGTTCTTCAGATTAGATCTTTAGATGAGGAGTCATCAACATCATCTATTTTTTTGTGGTAAGTTTTACAAGTGCTTATCTGAAGAAATGCTAAATGAGCTATGCCTTGTCACTGCTGGAAAGATTGCACTACATGGAATGAGTTTGGGTGCTCATTTACTGTGCACAAAAATGAAAAATTTCTCAGAACTCTCTTAGCAGGTCTGTTATTTGAAAGGAACACCAAGATTGGTGCTGTGATAGGGACAAGCATAAATTTGTGAACTGATGGTGAATAGCAAGGCTATCCTGGAGAAGGAGATGGAAAAAGTTTGTGAAGATAGAAGAAGACACCAGGATGGCAATGAATTTGGTAGAAGAGATGCTGGGAAGTGCTCTTTGTGGTGATGGAAGCAGAAATATCATTTATCTCTTGTGTGTACTGTGGGTTTCTCTTCCTTCAGGGGAACAACAATTGTGGATGTAGTTGCAAAGGGACAAAATCATGGATCTGAAATGGATCTTAGGCAAATATTGAGGTGGTTCTGAAAACAGAGTCAGTAAGCTGCAAAGTTAGACTTCTGAAGGCATGGCAAGAGTGTTCTGGTGCCCACTTCATAAAGGGACTAAAGCAGGGAGGATGCTGCATCCACAAATCAGTGTATGTATGGGTGGACTCAGTACTACTACATTCAGTCGTACGTGGACAGAATTTTCTGGCACTGTGGAAAGGGACCGATATGTGGAAAGAAAGCAATGGCTTGGGAAAGCAGACCTAAAATTTTCACTGGGAGCATAGCCTGAATCACAGACTGACCCTGCTTTTGATGAACTCCTAGGAAAGGCTTATGCTGATTTGGGAGCAAGTTTAACCTTAGCTTCCAGGACAAGACTCACCTGTCAATGCAGAGAGACAGCCCAAGCCATAACAGGATCCTGGCAAGCAGCAGATCTCCTCTACATCTTCTCCAGCACAAGCTTCTGCCAAATAACCCTGCAAAGCCAATGGTAGTATGCCTATGGATTTCATATGGATTTCATGTGGCTTTAACAGGTTTCTGCACAGAGGAAACATCTTGCATTTGGCAGAATAATAGCTGAATTTCTCAAAGCCCAATTACAATCAAATCTTGCTAATTTGTGCCCATAACTGGAGATTCAGTGAGAATGACAAAACTTTTGCAAGTTATAGCGTAAGTGGTATACGCATTTTAAGAAGTGCGGCTAATGCATTACAGAATTCATTATCACCTTACAAACTTCTTCACACTATGGAAAAGGATGAATGCTCTTAATTCATTTATTTTGACAAGGTTTGTTTCTTAAACATCTTTTGTTATAGCTGACAAGTTTGCACTGTTAAAAAAAGAAGTAATGAATCGTAATTAAGGAGACATTATAATAGCCCTTTTTAGCAAGCCTGTGCCATTTTTTTGGTTACAGCTTGTGGCAGGCGTGGATAGAAGTGATTGTGTGGCACTTCACCCTGCTTACAAAACCCACTGGCGTACCCAGTGCCTGGGAAGTCCTTTCTGCAAAACAGCAATAGCAGTGACTCCGTTTGTCTTTCTATTGAGGAACTGCTGCTTCAAAAAAAACCCCCAAGAAAACCCAAACAAACAAAAACCCCACAAAAACAAACAAAATAGCTCTCATTTGGTATAATATCTTTGTGAGGAAAAAAACTAAGTTAAGAAGGGATCATTTCTGTCATGAGGAGGGGAGCTCTGCCACTTTGAGAATGTGCACATGGAGGAAGTTGGACTGAATATTTGTTACTATTCTTAAAATCTTAATGTTTTGCTCACTGCTAACATATCTCATTGAATAAGAAATAGAGTTTGGAGGAAAATAGATCAAATTCGCAGGTCAGAGGATCTGCAAAAATGGGATTTGAACCTAAGCGCAGCAACCTTGAGGCAAGGCTGCCCTTCCTTGAATGCCAGATGTGCAGTGAGGGTAATTACCATCGCCCGCGCCAGCGCTCTGATTCGGATGGTGAGCGAGGCAAAGGTCAGCTGCTGGCAGGAATCTTCATGCAGATACCTGGGCCGCCCCGGGCTGCAGACTGGCGTCTGTCTTTCTTGCCAGCAGCACAGCGGACACAGGTACCTGTATCTGCCTGTGTACTGCTTGTAAATCTATAATTAATTACCACAGGTTAAACAGACTGAGGAAATAACCAGAGCCTTTTTGAGGAAATGTAACTGTCAATATAGCAAGACCCCTGAATTACAGATTCAGCAATGATTGCTATTACAGAGATGGTGTTAGATGAGTATCATTTTGTCAATTAACCTTTTACAATTCATAGTTTATCATAGCCTAGAACAATCCATTTTTAAATACTTTTTTTTTTTAAATGTGACTCTTGCTGCTTTAAACACTTACTACCTGCTCTTTAGCCTTTGAACATAGACTGTTATACTTGCTTAGCATAATGTATAACCCTAGGTCACAAAGCTAAAGCAAACCCTTTTAATTTATGGAGGATTTCATTTTAGCTGAATATTTTTAAGAATTTCCTAACTTTCTGATGGCACATCAGGCTGGCCAAGGATACAAATGTATCTGTGTTCCTAGGTCCAACAACTTTACCCTACTATAATTTAAGCTTTTAATTTCATAACCTACAGTGCCCTGGCTACTTAGCAAAAGAAAAAAGCATTCTTAGCTCAGACTGTTAATAGAGAATTCTTCTGCTACAGCAGATAAAATGACAATGGCAAAGTAATTATCATAAAAATTATTCTTTTCTAAAAATACTTTTAAAATAAAATCTCTATTGTAGGAAAGGGAACAGACAGTAGTTTCAATGAAAAACACTTGAAAATATGGTGATATGGTTTCTTCGCTGTAAAAATACAATTATTTTTCTTCTAGAAATAGTGTTACTGTAGCTGCAATGGTAAAAGCTTAGGAGAGAGGAAAGGTTTGCAGAGAGAGGTAATATTTTTTATTAGAACAATTGATACATTTGGAAAACAGCAGAAAAGCTTTCAGAGGGTTTGTGTGTCTGAGAGCTTGTCCTTTGGGTTTTTTTTCCCAACTGTATCAGCTGGTCTGATAAAAGATAGTCTCTCTGCCTGCAAACCTTGCTATTTTCATATCTAGCTGTTTCTGTGCATGTGATTTGTCCACTAAGAGGACAAAGAATTCTACAATTCTTAAAACTGGTATAATTCAGTAAAAATTGATTATGAAATACTGAAAAAATTAAAATGCTTCCTTCAAATGCTTGGGACTGGCTTTGTGCTGGAAAGAGAATAATGGCAACCCATGAAGGAACTACACGCATACGATAAAATGTGGTCAACTCTTCCTTTCAGCAGCTTTGAAGCAGCAGTAATCTAACAAAGCACCTTGCTCTTGCTGTGCTGACAATGAGTCCAGTGTACAAAAAAAAGAAATTAAACAAAAAAAGGACATTTTAATTTCAAGGTTCACTGGAAAAAACATGAAAAAAAAATCAATGTTTGCCAAAGAGAAAGACAAACTCTGAAGGGAAATGAAAAAATGTATTTACAAGATTCAAAGAGAACTTTATAAGTAATGGGACAATAAAAAAAGGAAATAAAATATTTGTCCCTCTTAACTCTTAAGTATGCAGGTAATATTCCAAATAAATCTAGCACATGAAATGGCCTTAAGAAATCATCCAATTATATTGTTTTCAACAAATTATTAAGAAAAGCAAAATAACCCTCAAATCAAAGAAGCTTTTGGAGCAGTTATGTCTCCACTGCATGGCTGCATTTACCCCAGGGCTCGAAGGAGGCTATGAAATGTCCCTGGGTTGCCCACAGGACAGACAGCGCTCCTGTGCAGCTCTGTGCCCTGGGCGTGGTGGCCCTGGACCCATGGAGTATATCTGCACAAGTGTTCTTGTGACCTTGGGACATGCTCGAGCCCTTCTGCTCATGCTGTGCCCTTGGACACGGCCGAGCTCCATAGTATCTTGAGTCCAGCTGTGGGAGCTGCAGCCGCCCCTCCTGCAGCAAGAACGAGGTTCTCCACAGTGGGCAGCCCCTTCCGTGCTGACCCACCTGCCCCAGGGGCCCAGCGTGGTGCCCATGCACACCCAGCCGCTGCCTGACGGTGACTGCCCAGGACAGGCTGTGCAGTCAGGCTGGGCTGGCTGCCACTGCGCAGCTACTGTACACGGAGCCTGTAGAGAGAGCTACAGCTTCAGCTATGCATCAGCGCAGCCCCACTGCTCTTCACAACAACCGGTAGAACTGAACGCTTTAGCATTTAATGTTTTACCTAAATTAACACCCTTGTTGCCATTGCATATTCCTGGAGCCAGGGTGCAAGTGACGAGAGGGCTGTGGGTGATGGGATGTGGGGCTGGCTGTGGAACACCTGCATATCCCTGATGCCCTACTGTGCCCCAATGATGCATGTGAGCACAGGCCAGGCCTGAATGCTTCGTGAGACTGGCTAATTAACTGCAAATGGAGTTTGATTAGATCCCCCTAACACATGGCCTTCTCCAGTGGGTAATTCAGGGATAAGCAGGGTCAGCCTTGGGACTGCAGTGAGGGATGTCGCAGTAACACCTTCCCTGTCTGCATCTCCCTCCCAGGGCTGCTTCCCTTGGAGATTAAATTGATTTTCCAAAAGCACTAGCACCCAGGATCAGACCCAATCTCTGTACCAGGTCTGTAATGCCTTTCTCCCTATTAGTTTTCTCATATTCAGCTATCAGAGCTCTCAGTAAGAATGTTTAGGTCTTATATATACTTCATCTGACATACGAAACACTTTATAAACTTTATCCATTTTATTCTCCTACAGTGTGCAGTGTGCTGTAGTGGCATTATCTTCACTTTACTGATAAGAAGATTTACATTCACACAAAGCCAGACTGGAACTGGGGTAAGGACTGGTTTCAGAGCTCCGATGTGATGATAACCAGCTGTCTGCTTATGGTGGTAGTTTGTACAGATCTATCTTGCCCCAGAGTGACGCTGCAGGTCAGGCTGTGGATTTCCTTCTTATAGGAACTTTTTTGTTTCAGCTTTGGTTAAACCTCACTGAATGTGTGGGGTTTTACTTACTTAATCACAGAATACTCTGAGTTGGAAGAGACCCACAAGGATCATCGAAGTCCAACTCTTAAGTGAATGGCTCATAGAGGGATTGAACCCACAACCTTGGTGTTATTAGCACCAGGCTCAAGAATGGGCCCTTGTTAAGGCTGCCCTTCGTTTCAGAAAATAGACCAGGTAAGCTTCTTCAGGAAACCAAAGGTGCTCCAAACTGAAAAGGAGGCATATATCACCAGCTGCAACAACTGCACATGTAAAATTATTCAGAAATTATCTGCAAGGTACATGTGAACAGTGATGCATCTGTATGTAAGAGAGAAAGGAAAACAAAGAGTAAGCACAGTGGCTCAGGGAGGAAACGGTGCAAAGTGCTGTCCAATAAATGTTCCCAAGACTATGGCCCCCTGAGGAATGTGACAGGGACAGAAGTTTTTTTCTAACTGACGACTTGCAGTAAAGAACTGTAGGAAAGAGTGCATCTCTGATGCTTAGGGAGGTAAAGGGGAATTAATTCTGAACGCCAAAGCCAAACAACTTCACTTGATCTTCCTAACTAACTCAACTTTTTTGTTTTCCTTTTTGTTATTCCCCCTAGCTAATTGCATGTGTCAGTACTTAATATACAGCCAGATTAGCATCAAAACAATTTACAAACTGTGGGTTCACCTAAGCATATTCACTATGCTGTGTTATCCTCAGCCCTCCAGAGTGTGCACTGATGCTCTTGGGTTTGGTAAAGGTGTCGGTGCTGCTTGGCTGGTTTGCATCCTACTCCAAGAAGGTTTTAAAGAACTCAGCTCCTGAGATAGACAGAAGTTTAATGATTTAAGTAAAGCATTGACTTGTCAGCTGAAGAGCTGGTTCAGGGCCTGTAAATATGAATGCAATGAATACAGTCAAGGCTGAATTCACAACTCTGGGAGGAGAAATCAGCTCTTACTGGACAAGGGGATTTTATACCAAATAATTAGGCTAAATGAAGCCGTTACACAGAATGGTGGCAAAAAGCCCCATTTTGTTGGCATGATATAATATCACATAATACATGAACGTGTAGTGGTAGGTGCTGCTTTCTCCTTCCAAAATTTTTATTACAGCTCTAACCATTGACACTTCATTCCCTGCCAATTCTTCTGCTCCCTTCTCTCATGCTGGCAAAAATATAGCAGGAGACCTAAAGCTGTAGGCCTTGGCAGGATTATGTGAGTCTGCTGAACACATACATGCTGATTAATTCATTGCCTTAGCAACTGGAAAGTTTCAGATTATTCTCCCTTGTTTATTGGCCCTTGCAGAGCTAATGTGAGTAAAGATCACACATGGGCAAAATACAGCATCCATTAACTGACAGCACCTGCAAGGGCCAAAACACTTTAATCTCAAAAGATTTACCTGTTTCACACAGGCATTCTTTGAAATGCCAGCCCAACAGCCACACCTACATGTACCGACTATACATGCCACCCAGGTAAATTTTCCATGGTGGCACCAATGTCGATGTGCAACAGTTTGCCTTTGCTTTGTGGGCACACAGATGACTGCTCAATGTGCAAGGGACAAGGGAATCTGGCTTTTGGAAAACAGTGTGCAGAAGGAGCCCTTGATTGTGCAATGTCACCTCGGTTTCCTCTCAGAAAGCTCATAGATCTGTAGAGAAAGAGATGTCCAGGGTGTTACTGTAAGCAGGGAGCTTGGGTGCCTATCTGGGTGTATTGAACATTAACAGCAGCCTCACAAATCCCACGCCACTTGTAACATGGCAGCTGGAGCTCAGTGATGCACAGCCCTGTGCAGCTTGGGCCCTGTTGCTGGCCAGCATGGAGCACCCGTGCAGCCTTGGCTGCAGCATTGCTGAGAGAAGGCTGTGCTGAGCAGCACTGTGCTCACATGAGAGTGGCCAGTGAGGAAGTACAGATGGGCACACTGGATATTGAGAAAACAGCCCAAAAGGAGCTGGTTCAATGGATGGGAATGTCTCATTCAAGAGCAAATATTATGGTCATGGTTCATTATTTTGATTTAGCTTTTGTAGTGCTTATTAAAAAAAACCCCAGACCCTTGTTGGCTGAATCCTTGCTCCCCAATGAGTGTGTTCCTTGACTCAAACTTGAAGAATGACAGTATCTCCACCTCTGCCATAATGCGCCATGGCAGCTATAGACCGCTTTTCATAGTCATTTGGAATTTCTGCATGGTTTACACTCTAGAGTGACCTACTGTCCCTCATTCAGGTCCTTTTGTTCCTGAGGGCACCCAAGAAAATTAACAGGACTGCCTGCTTCTCCAGGCTGTCTTCTGTCTAGATCCAAAGGTTGTTACACAAGCATCTACACATTCATCAGTTCTAAAAAAGCCCAGTGCATTTCTTCTGGAAGGCTTTCCAGAAGGTCTCCTTTTCTCTGGCAATCTGTGGTCATGGGCTCCCTATGTTCAAAGCCTGCCAGCCCTGTGGCAGGTCCTGCAGCGTTTTTTGGGGAGCCCACATCAGCAAAGGGTCTGGTCTCTCCCAGAAAGGACAGGAATGTCCCACTGTTTTTGTTGCTTTCCCTACAAAAATTCTACTCCCTCTAAAGTAGCTGCTTCTCTATTTTTCTATTTCTATGCAAACACGAGCTGCCCATTGGTAAACTCTGAGCTTAAACATCTAAGTGCTGTCAGGAGGAATCTACATTTGCTTCAAGGCAATTAGGTCACTCGTCCCTGTGTCCCTTCTTTGGCTACGTGGAGAAAAGTCAAATCCCCCCATGGCTAGGATGAAGCCAACTCCCAGCCATCCTTCTATGAATAAACCCAGTACAAATGCCTATAGATGTTTCACAGATTGAACTCAGAAATGTTCTCCCTGACACAGAGCCACCATATTAAAGCTGTTGAAGTGCAAGTTGTGGAAGTCTGAGGGAGTGTACAGAATTAATGAAAGGAATGTTGCATACTCCAGGCTTTTTAGACCATAACATGAAATAACATCTGAAATTCTTCACAGACATTTTTTTCATGTCTATGAAAATCCTGATTCTATATATACTAATAAATAACAAAGTAACAGACCTCTGACCCCTGTGAGACAACTCCATACTGTGAGATTTTCTTCAAATTTGCAACTGCTATCTATTAGAAATGGTTTGAGGGTATCAGTTTTGAAAGCAGGTAGTTTTCCCTACATACTACTTCTACTTCTGTTCTTAAAACTCATGTGAATTTCTGGGGGAGAAAAAAAAAAAAGGAATATTTGAGTTTTGAGCTACAGCTGTTTATGAAAAGAATATAATGCATCCTGAAATTCAGGGACCACTGAGGTTGTATTAATTTATATCCAGGGATGAACAAGTCTTAAATGTCTTCCTCCTGTAAGAAGCATGGAACTATAAGAGGGGCTGTCAGCACAGTACCAGGTAAATGTTGCCATGGGCCAAAGGTCTCTCCCTTTCCCTAGAGCTCTTTTTGAAAATAAGCAAGTGGCTATCAAACAAAACCATATTTACTTGATGCATGAGTGATGCTTGCAAATGCCACAGCACAAACAACTAATTTCGCCTCTGATAGACTGGTTTACACCAAATATATTTTAATGTTTTTTTTCACTGGTCTGCTTATGGGGTGGGGGGGAAAGCCAGGGTTTTAGAAAGTCTCCTCAGCCAGAAAATTGTGGTGAAGAATAATGCTACTTCAAAACAATGGTCTTTAAACAGAACTCTGATAACAGTAGTTAGTTAATCTTTTTGTGTCTGACTGTTTATGGGAGACCACATTGGTGTTGTCTTCAGCTGGTTTGCTTGAACAGCACAGAAAACCCTTATTTAAGCTCAAACCCTTATTTTGGTTAAGCAGTACTTCAGAAAATTAGTGATGCTAGCTTTGAAAACCCTGCCTATTTTACAAGAGGGGAAGAGGGAGAATACTTAAAACTCAATGATATGAAACTAACTAGATATATTTGAAATATTGATTACATATATCTTCTGAAATAGGGTAATGGGATATTCCTGGATGCTATATGCATGTTTATAAGTCTCTGAAATGTTTGATTAATGTATACTTAATCTTTCTTTCTGTTAATAGACCATCACATTTCTTACTAAGAAATGAATTATTCGACCACTGGTACAAGTGCCTGAAGAGAAAACCATTTATAATGCTGCATCTTCAGCTAGTGTTTCTTCAGCAAGTAATTCTTGACTTGGAAAGCTCTTTCACTGAAAATGACTAATTTTGCCAATTTTATTTTTTGCTTTGAATATGTTTTTCTGGTGGCAGTCTAATCTATCCTAAAAGACTTATTTTATACTTTACAATACTGGTAAAACATAAGTGGAAAATAGGGGAAGGAAAACCTTCATGAAGCAAAACTTTAATTCCATTTGTGGAGATGTTATCCCAGAACTTTGAATTTGGAAGTGCAAAGTGATTTACTGATATGCAGAAAGTTAAAAACCTCAAACCAATGAAAACAACAAGGAAACAACCAACCAAACCAAACCAACAACCCAGAACTAACTAACATGTGTTGCTTCGTTCATAAAATCTATTGTCATTCTACACTGGTTATGAGTTTGCTTTCCATTTTTATTTTATCTCACAATTGAGTACTTCCATCATTTTCTATACCACTTGTTTCAAGCAACACCACTTTTCATATCTCTCAAAATTGCTTAGTTAAGAGATTCAACAAATCACAGGTGCTGATAACAACAGTTTCTCTCTGCCAGCCTCATCTGTATCAGCACCAATCTTGTCATTAAGACACTATAAGCAGCACTTCTATATGCAGTAGTTTTCAAAATTACAGTCCAAAACTGTAGGAAACGGGGATGTTTGTCACTTTTGCACATTCAGTCACAGGTTCAGCTGGGAAAATTCAGCATTACTCAGGCAAACAAACGATGACAACCCAAAGTTGTGGGATTGGGTGAGTTTTGTGGAAAAGGTGCTGGTTAGTTTGCTCCTTGGCAACTTCTATAAGAGAAACTGAGCATTTGCAGTTGTGTTTTTGATACCTCAGTAAAGATCAATGGATAGTGTAATCCTTTGTCACTGATGCAAAGGTCCAAGCACTCTGAGTTCGTGTCGTGGTCCTGAAGAGAAGCTCTAATGTCCAAATTCTCCTTCCAATTCACAACTACAAAGGGGTAATTTGAAATTTCCATCCACTTTAATAAATTGCACAGGTTTCAGTCTGTCCCACACCTGACATTCAGAAGCCCTTTACAGAGTGTCCAGTTGTCACTCAAAAGCAGTATTTTAAAATGTAGACCTTTTGCTTTGAAAACAGAAAACACCCACTGAATCCACCTGTCAGTAAAACTCAGCCTTGCACAGACTTCAGCTTTAGTCTGGGTATACCTGAGCCTTTTCTGCACTTGATTTTCCAAGGAATGACAAGAAGTAGCAGTAAGTTGCATGGTATCTATTGGCTTTGTCATGGACCTCTTTTGATACATTTTATGAATTAAAGTTTTTAATATTGTGACAACACTGACTTTTGTAAAGCAGAGAATGGGGAACTTTAAATAGGGCTTTCCTCCTACCCCTCTCTCCTGATCTTAGACTTCCCAAGGACTTTCAGGAACAGAGAAGGGAAATAGTTTACCCTGGCTAGAGAAGGCAATGGGTATGATCAGTTTCTCAATAAGATATATTTTAGTAGCTCTGTTAAAGGGAAAGTGGAGGGAAAAAGTTTCCAGAAACCAGCTGTGTAAGAAGTGCAAAGGATTATGAACAGCTGAAGAAGGTGAGCTAATGAAGTCCTGCCTCACCCCTTCTTCCTCTTCCTCCTCCCCCCATGCTATTATCTGGGGAGGTGATAAACTACTCTTTGGTGCTTAAAAAGGTTAAGGAAACTGCTTGGGCTATTGTTTTGAAGACACACTTCTGTAATTCAACAAGATACTTTGGAGCTGATAACAGTGGGAAGAAACAGCTGTATCTGCCCACAGAGTGAGTAAGTACCTGTGTTAAGGGCTAATATTGACACTTTCTACATGTGCAAGTACTGTTGTTAGCTATGTGTACTTAACAAATGGAAGGTAAAACAGTCTTCATATTGTATGAAAAAAATTATGAATGTCATTTGTTTATATTCTCAAAAGCATCTGTTGAAATAGACAAGTGTCTTTGTAAGAAGCATCCACTTCTTTCCCTTAAAAAGAAACCTAAACAAATATATTGCCATCTAAGCCAGTCTGAGAACTTGGGGTAAATTTCTGCTCTATGTTTTGAAGTATAAAGAATGCAGAAGGAGCTGGAGAAGGTCTGAGCACCTCCAGTGAAGCTGATTCTGCATGGTAAGCTATGGTCCTGCTGGTGTTTGCAAAGGAATGAGAGATAAGCTTTGCTTGAGGAGGATGATGTAAGAAGTGGCTTCTAGAGACTTCTTGTCTTCTCTGTTTTGAAAGAGGCCTATTCTTTTTTGCAAAGAAAAAAAGCAGTTTCCTTTTCATTATTTAAGAAAGATAGTGAGCTCCTAAGCATTTTTATCAAGCTCAGTACTAAAAAGAGGAAAAGAAGCATTGAGCATAGCATAGGAAGCTTTTGAAAATGGGCTATTACTGTAAACTGTATGGTAAAGTACATTTCTCTTAAGAACATGCAAGAACATTCTCTTATTCTGTTTTTCTATGTTACTGCTAAGTCTGGTTTGTCTGGCAGAGGCAACTTCTGAGGTGCAGTTCCTGTGCTCCAAGGTGACATTAAAGCTTGCTCATAGCAGGACTGTGGGGTGTTGGGTAGATGCCTGCTGCCCTTCTTGGCCTCGGCTGTGTACATGGGTCCTGATGATCAAAGAGAATGAATCCAAGCAGGAAGCCTTGTCCTGAAAGCCCCTACTCCTCTGGGCTCATTGGATGTGTTCCTCCCCACCCTGGGCTGGCGCCCAGCCCTGAGCAAGACTGTCCTTGCCAAGGCGCAAGGTGGTGTCAGCATGTGCTTCAGGATGGCACAATGAGGTGCTCATTAATGGAAGGAAAAGGCAGCTGCTGAGGAAGTGCCTGATTAATCCACATTGGAGCAAAAGAAAATGTATGAAGCCTCTGAAAATTGAAAACAACTTTAGAAAGTGTCTCTCTCCAGGTTTGCTTGTGAGTCAACAGCTTTTGATGCCCAGTAAAGCTGAGGGAAAACGTGGAAAAACAATGCTAAGCTTTTGAGTGAAAATTCAAGAGAAAGACAAGACACAAGAGGCAGAGAAATGTAAATATTTTCAGTTTTCCTCCTTGCTTAATTGCTTGCTGTTTTTCTTTTTCTGAGCTGTGGCTGATATGCTCATGCCCTCTCTTCTTGAGAGAGCCCCAGCACCACACCTGGGCCTTCGCTCTAGGCAGGAGCAAGCGCTGGTGCAGCTGAGCTCTACTTACCTACCCAAAGGCTGGGAGGACAGCAGTCCAAAACAGTGTCCCTGGTCCAGGGAAACATGATGGCGCAGGAGCAGCAGGCCAACCTGCAAGATAGAGCACAACACCCACCACCTGTGCAAAGTAATAGGAACCTTCCTGCAAGTTTTATTTCCGTGGAAATAAGTTTTCCACCATTTTTCACTTCTATAGGTTCTTGTTCTCTTGCGTCCATGTTGATCTGTTCCACTTGGTTTGGTTTTAGAAATACCTTTTTTATGCGTGCAGCTTATCACCACCAGGTCCCTGCTTGTCAGTCCTCAGCTGCCAAGGAAGGGCAGATCAGGGCAGCGTTCTGGCCTGTTTAGTTACACAGGCACCTCTTAGACTGATGCTTTTGGGAACACTTTACAGAGAGCAAACAAATAAAGCTTGTAAGGGGATAGTTATTATAAGAATAGTGAATATCAACTATTCCAGACGGAAAACTTACCTGGGTTCTTAGGTACCCAGTGTAATATTTAAATGATCTTCATTTTCCTCTAATTAACTTCTGATACCTCCCCTTTCTCCCCAGTGGGGCTACTAGCAGAAAAAAGACAGGACCCTGTAAAGTACCCTACAGAAAGCCTCCTGTAAGGCCTTCACATGTCACAAATCAGGTTTTTGTCCCACGCCCCCTCAGGTAGAAGCTATTTTAAATGACAGTGAAACATTAGAAATAGGGAAGGATAGGAGTTTTTTTCCTTCCTTATTGTTTTCTGAAAAGTGTGATTTATAAGCTGTCAATCATTTCCAATGGTCTCAGTCCACTGTTTATTCAAAAATCACGTCTGGTGCAGCTGAAAGTGTTGTTACTAACTGATGAGCAAGTCTGAATGCCGAGAATGAGAAATGATTGACATTCTTTAAGGTAAAGGGGGAGACTCTTCATCCAGCAGAAGCTGCCACTGCAACAGATGCTGTTATAGCTTCTGACACTGATCGTGATGAGTGGTGTGTAATGTCAGTAAAAGATGAGAGGCTACAACAACAAAGTGAAAAAGAAGCCTCTGAACAGAAATCCCATGACACCCTGGTAGCAGTTAATAGCCATGACTTTCCTGGCTAGAAATATGACTTTAAAAGGTCAGGCACATATTGGTTAACTTATCACCTATTCAGTAAATAAGCACAAGGTCTTGCTAATTAGTGATCTATTATTATTTGACTCTAGGTTATTTTTTTTTATATAATTTTCTTTCCGTATTCCCTGTGGCTTTTGGCAAATACATTGCCTGATTCCCTTTTTTTATTTCAGGTTCTCCTTTTGGTTAAATATAGTAGATACTTACAGAGAATAATTCATAGCAGAGCTGCACATGGTCCTGAATACTGTGAGGTACTCAGGGGTAATGCTGCATTTTGGGCATCTTGCTAGCAATATCAAACAGCAAGTTTCCACATGCAGTTATGAACTTTCTCCCTAAGAAGGAACAGTTTTAGGTTTTATACCCCCTTCTCCTTTTGCTACAGAGAATCCCTTGCCAGGTGTACTCTAGCAGCACGAGCCTGATAAAGGTTCCTAGGGACCAGTTTGGGAGCTGTGTGGAGCTGGACCATGATTCCCAGTATCATGGAAATCTCCTTTGAATGAGGGACCTTGAGTTATCATGGATGAGAGCCATTGGGGGGAGCAGCCTTTCACTAAACCCCAAAATTGTTGATATAGTTCACTTAAGATGAAAAAGTCTGTGTACCTTTTTTTATTCTCTCTTCCTGGAGGGATGTTTAGCTTTAAGCCACAGTCCAACTCTTGTCCTCTCATTTTTATTCTTACAAGTGGAATTGAAATATTTAAATTGTTCTGTAAGTTGTACAAATATTTACACTGCTGCAATGTGTAAATCAGTCTCTTGTACACATTAGTAGTACAGTTCAATCTGGTTATATGCAAGTATCTTGACATGTGTGCACATGGTAAGAGTTAAGAAATTGGAGATACAGGACTGAGAATTGAAACCCATTGACAGCCTACAAGGCACTGGCCACATGCCTGTCCCTAAGCAGGGAGGTGGTCCTGGCTCCTGTGGCAGGGGATGTGTTGCTCTGTTTGCTGTCTTCAGTGAGCCACCCCCATGGGTTCCCCTCCTGTCTGCCTCACAGGGACAGAGCCTGCTGCTTTCAGTGGTGCTTGGCTGGTGGTCAGGCACCCTGAGGTGCTGCTCAGGAGCCAATTCCAGCACTTACCTCTGCTCCCTGCAGGGAAATGCTACAAAGCAGAACAGGGTCACCTCCACTTCTGCCCTTCATTTCTCTTTTTGTTCCTTTGTGCTTCAATTTCCTTAATTGCTGAACTTGCTCTTGGACTCTGGGGTATCATAATTCTGTTTTCTTTCAATTCAAGAACCCTCCATGTTGCCCATTTGGGGATAGTGTGTTCAACAATGCAACTTTTCTTTGTAGAAGTGCTTTCTCTCACATGAAGAATTTCACATGTGTTTCTTCAGAAGCTATATCAAATTGAATTTAAGGGTAAACTTTTTGAAATGTTCAGAGTTTTAAAAAAACAACTATCTTCTTCCTTATTTTTCTCTTACCCCATTTTGCTTGCTTTGGGCCTCTGTGAGAGTTGTGCCTGTACCTATACCCAGAGAGTGCTGGGGATCCAGACACCTTTTGAAGGGCTGGATTACTTCTTCCCACTCTCTTCTGTTATAGTGCCACATGAAAATAGCTATGGAGCTGAGTGTTAGGGTCTGGGTATCTTCTAAGTGATAATTGTGTTAGGTCATGCTTAATCCTGTAATCAGCAACACAGTTTTCTTCTTTCAGTGCTGTAAAGGGTTTGTTGCAGTGGTGATGTTTGAGAGGCTATGTGTAGGCACAGACTCCCTGGATGTCCAGGAGTGAGCCAGGCAACCTAATTTATTTTCTTCTCCTCCCTGATTTGAGGTGTTTGCCTTCTGAGGTAGGTAAGCTCAGCATTCTGCCTCCAAAGGACCGTGCTGTGATTTGTAAAGCGCCTTCGCCTGGGTGGTAGGAACTCGTGCAACGAGGCTCTCACAAAGTTGCCGGTCTGCTGGTGGATGTGTTGGCCACCCTCATGTTTCACATGCCACTAACTTTGAGTTTTGAAAGCTGCCTGCTGCACAGTGCCTGGAGCTTACAGACTCCTTCCAGCCCTCTGCACTGAGGCTGACATTGTGCCTTCTTCACGGCAGAAAACAGGGGACTACATTATAATTATTTGTTTGTGAAACAAAGCAGATAAAACTCTTCAGAAGGCCTCTAGCAAAAACCTGATAAGGCATCACTGCTCTCCTCCTACATGTGATCATTGCAAGATGCTGTGTCTTTCTGGAGTTTCTGTTGCTTTCTGCACACCAAGCAAGGTTTCCCTTCCTACTCCAGCCTTCCCTTCAGGAATTGTCCCTAGTTCAAAGACTCCTCTGTAAGACCATGGGCCTTCAAAGGAGACCTTTCCTTTGTACGACAGCTTTGACACAAATGAACCTCGGAAGTTTAACTGCTGGATAAAAGTAAAGTGCATTAACCCCCACAATTGCTCTAATGAAGCCAGGGTGAAATTGTGAAGTCTGGGTCACAACTAATGGATGAGCCATTAACACCTCCCAGGCATAACAGCACTTAAAAATATGAAACAGAAAAAGCATTTAGTGACTTTCAGGTGCAGAGCTGGTCACGGTGTTCTGAGAGCAAGTTGTCATAAAAAGATTGCAATTTCATTGCCTTTTCCCTACTTTGCTTCCTGCCCTCTGTGTATTTACATTTCAGGTCAGCTCTACTCAGGCGGAGTTTTGCCATCATGAAGCTGTCAGATGGCAGGTAACTATTTCTGTTTAAGTGCTTAACACCTCAAGAACTCATGTTGATCCACAAACTTTATTTCAAAACTTCAGCTCTGATCAGCAGTTCTGTACTGGCAGGTATTTTTGCTGGCTTATTCATTGAATTTGTATCAGAAAGGTTTGAGGTCCTAATCAGAAAGGATTTCCTTGTAGATAAGGTAATTTCTTTCTCTGACACCAAGATACTGGATTAAGATAAATTGGTTTCCCCCATGATGTTGAGTGCCCTGGGTGGATGGACGGGGGGATCTTGTCCCAGCAGAGATTACAATTTGCAGCTCTTTTGCTGCAAAAGTTCTTGCTCACCCTCAGCCTAAGTTCAGAGATGCAGGAGCCTGTTTGAATTCCATATGTTGTTGTTAAAGAACAGAGAGTGTTTCAAGGGACATGGCTGGCAGGGGTTTGTTGCCTTGGACTGGGATGCAAGCTCCAACCATGGCTTTCTGGAGGTCAAAACCTTAAAAAATTGAGTGAGGCTGCTTCTTCAGATAGAAACTTTTACAGAAAGCCTGGTCATGCCATAGGCCTTGTCCTGGGTGTTTAGAATTGATCTCAGCCTGGATTATGGTCTCCATAAAACAGTTGTTGCATTTTTTTTTTTCTTTTCTGGCAAAAAGTTACTTGAGCTGCAGCTAGCCTGAGCGCTGACCCTCTGCGATCCCATGGCTGAGCCTCTCAGTGCTTGAACACCCCATGCATGGGGAGAGGCTTGGCCATGTGTGCTTGGGATCTCCTGCCATCTCCTGAGCAGTGACTGCTCAAGGCACTGCAGAGGTGGTCCCACCTGTGATCCCATGATCAGCCCTTATGGTTGCTGTTCCCTTGCTGGCTTCTGGGAGGTTTTTGCCCCAGGTACCCCTGAAAGATGCTTCTATTGCACTTCGCAAACACTTTCAAGCTCAGGTTGAGTGCGTGTCTTACATCTGTGGCCCTGTTGCAGCTCTGAGTTAATTTTACTTGCCTGGGAGAGGATGTGGTTCATTGGGAAAGCTGAGGGGAGCAGAAAGCTGAATGGGAGAAGTCTGGGAAACTGCATCCATCCATGCAGATGCATCAGCCCCTGGCCCAAGACCTGGATGATCGTATAAAAGGCTGTAAATGAGGAATTCCCTTCCAGCTCGGCAGTGCTGTGATAAACTGTGTCATAAGCATGTTTGAGCCTTCACCTGCATGTGAAGAAACCTCCTTTCCCCAGCTGTGCATCTTTTGCTTCTGCCTGGCACAGACAGCCTGATGGAAAGCCTCTGTGAAACCTCGCTTTGCTGTGCTGCCTCCTCCTGGAGCTACAGACTAAGATATGTTTGCACAAAAAGCTCTCTGCTGCTCCATCAGTGTACTGGAGCGTACAGGTGGGGTTATGGAGCTGTAAAGGAAAGATGTATGTCTTAATTTCCTGCTGGGAGTTTGTTAGTCTATAAAATTGAAATATGGAATTGTTATCTAAGCCTTCTTTGTATGATTGTTTTCATACTGAGCAAATACTGCATACTAAAATTACAAGGCAGGATAAGAACAGAGTCACTAGCACTCCTGTTACCCTTTTTCAGTGAGCAGGGTGAGGTTCTATCTACTGTATAATTCTCCACTTGCATGTCAAACTTGTACCTCTATCCACAAGCAGAAGAAAGAACTGCTGCTGTAAAGCTACAAAGCCTATAGACTTCCTGATGAATCCTTAGGGCATAATTTAAGGAAACAGGGTCATGTATTGGACACTGTGTCTTGCACGATGGTGTCATTATCTCTTATGTATTAGCAGGCTACTAATGCTGACATCTAATTAGCACCAAGAAACTGATTAACTCTCAATAGGGTCAAGAGAAAGAAGAAAAATAGATCTCAGGCAAGCAATTAGGTCACTTATTAAATAAATTAAAATACTTGTGGTTATAAGCTCAGTCTGTCATTTTTTTTCTGTACTGCAAAGCTGATGGCAGAAACAATGATAAAACAGTGACTATAACACCATGTTAGTGGCAGCTTATTCAAAACACAGAACACAAAAAAAAACCTACTTGAATTTTCTCTAATGGGCAATTTATCATTCAAAACAGATGCATTTATTAGAGAAAAGTTACATTCAAATACCAGTAAAATAAATGGGGTATGTTCAGATTTCTTATTCCACTGTTTGGACTGTTTCACATTATGGAGGCCAAGTACACAAATGGCGCTTCAATACTCACTTGCTACATGGCAGACTTTTACGTTTATTGTATATTTTTTGCAAACTAATCTGGATGCTCAGAAATGGCAAGTCAGATGAACATTGTGCAGGCAGTAGTCAGTATCTTCTTAGACATCACCATTGCCAATTAATCTTTTTTTAAATGAGGCATGATTTTTTTCTTTGCTTGTTTCTGTGACAAGGAAGGAAAATGCACCTATCTGTGCTATGAGGCCGTGTATTCCATTCACAGAATCTGATGTTTACTGCCCTGCCTCTAGTGCCCCAAAAGGGTTTGGCTTTTCATGCTGGAGTAGCACTACAGAGCTTTCTAATAGACAAGTTGCCCATACTCCCTTCTTGCATACTCAGTTAAAAGCATTTCTTAACTGGGTTCATTTAAATGCTAATTTTATTGAATTCAGTCCTCTAAATCACTGAGGTGAGTTCCTGTCAGATTCTTCCAGTAATAATAATATTTCAAATGATTTGAAGTTCAGATTAGGTTTGGACAAGAACTGAAAGGTCTGTTTGCCTGTCCAGCGTTGGCTGCAAACCACGAGGTTTCTCATTCCTTGCTGCCTGTGCAAGATCTCTTCTACCCCGCTACAGGTTCAGCTTCTTTGTCTTCTGCTTTGAAACGCTCTTGCTTGCATTTAAAGACCACTTTGGGTTTTTTAAAATAAAGTAAAATCTATATAGCTGCCTGATATATGTATATACTACAAGGAAACACTCAAATTCTTGTTAATTGAGAACTACTCAGCCCTTTGCAGCTATTTTTACAGTTTGATGACAAAAACTTTCAGCATGAGAACTGCATTCTAGTGCACAGCTGACAGCACCATGCAGTTACTCCGTGCATGTCACACTGCATTTACCTTGCTTGTGCAGATATCTGTGGAGGCTTTAGACTGTGCTGAAGACTTACAGAAGTGTTGTTTTCTGCTCATGTTAGAAAGTTAAGGTTGGAGTGTCTGTTTGAGGGAGCAGCTGATGGCACACTTTCTCCTCTTGCCTTTCCTTTCTTGACTCTAATCATGTGAGGTGTGGGTTCTGCTCTTCCTGGAAATGAGAGCTCCTATACCTTGTTTTCAAAGACACCTTTAGAGGATCAAAAGGACAGTTAGACCTTTACCAAGGCTCAAGATCAGTTTGGAGCTGTTACTGACAGGCTTAGAGAGAGCTTGCTGCTTCTTCCCAACTTGCTTCAGTTGCAGTGGGGAGAGTTGGCTGGGGAGGAACCCAGTGGGGTCCTGCCAATGCCCCCATGAGCAGCCTTCAGCAGCTGCCCCTTTCCCACTACTGACTCTGGGTGAGTTCACCTGACTACCAATGTCACTATGGGCACAGGGGTGTCCTGGCTCTTGGTTAAAGGTGCTCAGAGGCAGAGGAAATGCCTGGGGTAAGAGAGGCTGAGTTACTGCTGCGCTCTCACTAGTATTGGTCCTCCAAGAAGTGGTCCGATGAATCCCTGGAGAGAGCAGCATGCTCTGAATGCCTCTGGCAGTTCCAGAGTTAATTCAAGGCTTACACAACTCTTTCTAAATGTAAAAATCAACACAGCAAAGGTCATTTAAAAGAAAGGAAAATAACCTCTCAAAATGTTTTTCTTCTCTTAATGTTTTTCTCTTATTATTAAAACAAATATATTGAGGATGGAGTACAGTATGTAGCATCAAACAGCAAGAAATTCGTCATTGGTATCTAGTCTTAAACAGTTGTGGTGTTTTTGTTTTTGTGGTTTGGGTTTTTTTTTTGTTTTGGTTTTTGGTTTCTTTTAGAATGTCTTGAAAAAGTTGTCATAAACACCAACGAATGCAAAGCAGCTTTCAAGATGACTTTTTGTTACAGGCATATTCCTGAACTATTCATCTGTGTTAAATGCATTTTGCCTTGAATCATATGTCATGTTGCCAGAAAAGAGTTGTTTCCATGCCAACTCATTTGCAACATGGGGGAAAAAAATCAAAGCTACTAACATCTGCAAGATGTCAGTACTGATATAAGCCTCTTGCAATGAGAAACACAGAACTGCAGGAGGGTTTGCCAAATAGGCACTATATATAGGGTAGAATGTCATAAACTAATCGCCGAACAGTGCATTTCCATTCCTTTTTTGGCTGTATTCTTGATCTAATCTCTTTGCCAGAAAAGCCTTGCAGCAAAAGGAACATCAGTGTCTTCCACATGCATTTGTCTTGTAAAGAAGGAATTACTTGAATTTGTTTTTTTGACTCAAGCCTCCACAAAAGCCACTTAATTTAAAACATATAAGAACTTGTACAAGAAACTACTGTTTCACTTTCCATACTATTTCCTTTCAATTCTCTCAGCTGCAGGGTCTCCTTTTATAAAGGTCCTATTCATCAGCAAGATTAATGAGACCTGGTGTTTGAAACTGTGGATTCCATTTCACAGCTACTATTTCCTCTGCATGGTCCCCCCACCCCCACTCCCCAACACCCTTACTTTTTTTTATAGAGGAAGATTGTTCGTTTATTATCTAAGTATTATGAAATGCCAGAGGCTGAGGCTCTGAAGCCTGAGCAGTTCAAATATCAAGGTATATTTAATTTTAAGATGATTTGGGCATTGCTGTATTTGGAGATATGTTGGAGGTGGCATTACCTCCCCCTTCCCCCCCCCCCCCCCCCTTTTCCACGGTTACAATACCGTTT